>JAZGTK010000108.1:37362-158220 GCA_036877625.1 Ambastaia sidthimunki | reverse complement strand
CACACACACACACACACACACACACACACACACACACACACACACACAATGGTATATTTTCTGAACTACCAAAATGATTCAATCAGTAACTGTTATGAATGTCACCCTGTAAGTTGGTTACTATCACAGTCTGTATGGCAGACACACACACTGTAGCAGATCCATAACATGGTCTTGTGTTGTGTCTGAAGCCTGATGCTCCTTTGTTTTTCTGCTTCAGATGTGAATGTTGTGGTATCGGCCCTTTGATATATCTATATCCACTCTGCGAGCTTCTGCAAAGGTTAAAAACATTGCTAAACCCAGGAGGTTAACAACAGTGATGAGGCTGAAAACTGACGCCCAGGAACCCGTGGCCTCAATCAGATAGCCCGAGAAATACACCATGATGACCCCTAAACACAAACATACAGCCTGTCACCAAGTGTTAACAAATACAGCAGACACACTTTATACAAACTATAATATTGTTTGCCTGTTACTCCATTTTATTTTTTATAATTTTTATCTTACCTGTAAATGCTCCACATGTATTCATTACTCCTATAACAACATAAATAAACAACACATTCACAAAAGACAGAAATAAACTTATGAACTAGTTTATTGTACATGCAATGATTTTCAGCAACAAACGTGTTGTGTACAAAACAGACAATCCTTATGTTTTTGTACAGTGAAATTGTTCAAAAACTGTTAAAAAAAAATCAAATAAAAAAAACCTGTTCCTGTCAAGCATGCAGTCATAGTTTAGTTTAAGCCAAAAAGGTTAATACGAACCAAACAGAGACCCGGCACAGGATGGAGCAAGATCTTGAACATTCACTGAAACCCCACTGGAAAGAGTGAGAGATCAAGAGAAAATGAGTTTAAATGGAACACATGACAAACAGCCTTTAGGGGGCGGAGCTTGACGGTTCACGCATTACCTGTGGCTAAATGTGGTGAGGCCCATAGTAGCAGACACAAACGCCACAGCTGTGGGGAAAGTAGTGGTGCCGCACAGAAACAGAGTGAACACACTGGACACGCCCATGGAGAAGAACTAAAAACAACAAAAGAAACATTCATATACAATTTTACACACTGTAATCTTAACTAAAAAACAGTGCAATGATATAAATGGTCGAATTCAGCTTACTGTAAAATCATGCATTGTTAGGATGGCAAAATAAACAGGCTTTAAAAGAGAAAAAGCCTTTCATATGTTCTGATGTTGATGTCAAAGGCTGTACGTTTAAATGCAATTATGCAAATTCATCTGTAATTTGCATCCATATTAGAGAGACGCCAGAAGAAAAAACACTATCGAAACTATGCAAAGTAAAAGAACATTTCATGAATATTTAAGCTTACCTGCATCAGTTTTCTCACCGAGGCAGTATCAAAACCTTTAAGAAACAAAATAACACGAGACTGAGTGTACCAACAGAGGAAAGTTTTACAGTTTTTTTAGGCAATTAAAGTCGTGTAGACCAGACATTTACGACACCATAAAACTCAAACAGACCGTAACATTAACAGGAAAGAGCAAAGTCACGACAAAACAGTGATTACAGAACACAGTGGAATTAAGAGGAAACAAAAAATGCTTTACATAACGTGCAAATAAGGGCATGAACACAGAGAAGATGCTAGTGTAACAGCTGGTGAGTTTATCTGTGTAGTACATGTGCTTTCGTACCCTGACTGATTAGATGATCTGAGAGGCAGCCGCTAAACAGGGAAGAGGGGATGGCCACAAACCATGGGATCACGTTAAACACCCAACCCTGAGAAACACACACATGCAGACACAGAAACACACACACACACACAGATAGGCAATGACCAACAAGGCAATCTTGTGACCAATGCTTTTCTACAAGTGATACAACTTTTGTCAATTAGGATCAAAACACTCTCTCACGTTACGATGTGGAACGTAACGTGCCCCCTGCTGGAATTCAGCTAAAACAGCAGCATCCTCAGATGACCTCTCTCTCTTTCTCACTTTTTCTCTTTCTCACAATAAACTCTCTTAAACAGTAAAGTGCTAGAGACTGTTCTCACATAGAAGGAAATACTTCATGTGACAGTCAGATGATCATTACTGCAAAATAATGTCAAAGTGATAAAGCCAAGCAGAAGGGTCTTGTATCATTCTCAAGTGCTTTATTTTAAGATAACAATCACACAATTATACATTATCCTGCATATTACAAGTGTACTTACACCGACATGAATATTTGTTGAACTTGTTGAGATGAAAAAAAACGTGGAACTAGCACAATGTAGGAATCTGTCAACAACAGTCAATTTTACGGTTCAGCAGTCATAAAATATACATAAAATTTGACTGTGGAATGCCACAACTGACCAATCAGAACAGAGTATTCCAGAGTCATGTAATATACACTGATGTGTCACAGGCTGTATGAAGGAGCGCAGTGTGGTTTACCTTGGCATCAGGGAAGGTGTCCTTGAAAAACGTTGGCAGCCATGACAGCAGTGTGAAGAAGGTGCTAGCAGTACACAAGTGGGTAATAATGACAGCACTGAAAAACAGGAACAACACATGTTATATACATCCATATAAAACTGTGCATTTAGGAAGCCATAATATTTAAGCCAAGATTAAATATTTCCCTGTCAGCTCACATGACTTATATGTATTGTGTATTTAGACAATGAAAAGGTGACAATTGAAAAAAGGAGATATTTAAAATACAACTAGTAGATTCACACAAATAATTAACATAAATAATTGGACATAAATTAACCTAAATTCTTGATTTAAAACCTGAAAGTTGCAGTAAGCTAATGTACAAGCTGTCTATGAATTCCTAGTTTATAACTTTACAAAATCTAATTTGGCTGGATGGAGCACTGTGTTACTGAATGCTCTATATATAGACAGACATGGAGCAGATGTGAATCAGGCCTTTATGAGAGCTCAGTAAAACCCTTTGTTTAGTGTGCACACAAAATATTCTGGTGCTAATCTCACCATACAGCTGGTTGCCTGAAAAGACGCAGCCAGTTTCTTTTAGGCAGTTTGGACTGAGTCCCTGCACTGCCCAGAGACTCCAGTGTGATGATTGGACCTGACAAACACAAATACAGTCAGTTTTAAAACATAGCACCATACACCTGCATTATAGAACAGACTAAAAGCTTAGCACTACCTTAGTCTCTGTCCTATACATTATTACTATACATTTAACTCACTGCTCCTAATAAAGTCATTTGTGCACTATATGAGGCATCTGTACACGGTGTACACAAACATGTTTACACTTGTGTTTTTCAATGTGGACAACATCTGGATACAGCTCGCTTGTTAATGCTAAGTGTAATACAGTCAAAAACATGCTATTGTATGCTGAAGTATTACATTTACTCTATTTAAAACTGTCACACAAGACTCGCACACCAATACTTAAGCAAACAGGATTATTATTGACGTCATGTTGACTTTAATACTTCACTGCTATTACTGTGCATGATTCATCAATGCACATTGTTCCAAAGAGAAATGTTTGTCTTTGTAAACAATATGTCATACAGAAACATGAACAAATCAATTCCTGCTACATAAAAACAAGCCTCCACCCCTACATTTTTCTATGAAGCCTTTTTTACTTAAAAATTAGTCACTAGTCCATAACTATATATATACATATACTTGATATGTTAATCAAGTCTGGATAGTCAATGGTTCATATGGTTGAATGAGGTCATCCATACATACCTTCTCCCTTGAGCAGATACTTCCACATGCAGTACGCCCACAACACAGACAGAAGCCCAGAGACGTAAAACACGCTTTCCCAGCCATACAGATCCAGCATGAGAGAGCCGATGCCTCCTATCACCAGAGTCCTGATCACACACATGCAGTTAAACACACTGATTCTGAGACATCAAGTAACAGATACAGTGAATGCAGTTGGAGACTGGACACTGACCCCAGGTACGAGCCACTTCCCACTGTGCTCATGAGGAAGCCCCTCTCACTCTCCACCACCTTTTGAGAGCACAGACTGGCCAGAGAGGGGTAATGCACTCCTGACCACCAACAAAACAAACAATAAATGACAAACACGCTAATTATTGTGATAAGCTGTTCCGATAAGAAGTAAAAGTCTGGATGTGACCGTGTCATTTATTACTTGTAACTATAAGTGTTGATGTTTGCTAAATTGTGGCATCCTCTATACTGGCTAAGTAACTAAATAACTGACCCTTAATAGAACTAAAGCATCAAAACAGCAATAAATCATAACAGTGTAACTGTTCTGAGCCAATATCATTGAAGATGAGCTATGACTGGTACAGGGTCATATTGACCCTACATAAATAAATGAATCACAGCTCAAGAATCACAATTTACACATTTCCAGTTTGCTAATTGTGGTATTTAGGATGTCATAATGTTTCAGGCTGAAATTCTAATGTGCAGTAAATCTGTTAAATCTAAACTGGGCCCACATGATCCAATTAGAATTAGAGTTAACAGAATAAAACAGCATGAGAATGACATACAGGATAATTAACATAATTAAAGCAGAGCATCATAGAAGTTGGATTCCTGCAGTAAACATGCTGGGCTGACCAAAGCACAATTATCACAGCAAATCATCTCTCATAAACAAGACTCAATATTTGCACAGCAATTTGAACAATCTGGAAGCAATCTTTTGCTACATAAGCAAAATTATCTCTTATAACAGAACAGCTGTACTGCAGTGTGCCGCAAACTATATTTTCAGTTAACAGCCCAACTAAGGAAAACATCAAGAACATTCTATGTTAAGGTTATCTTAAGATTTTAGAAAGTAAATAACACAGTATAAAGCATATGCAGCCATTGTTCTGTCTGTGATGGCGATATATGGTGAGACTGTGGTTCTGTTTGGTACCCACCCTGCAGCAGACCCATGAGGAAGCGGGAGATCGTCATGGAGACGATGGGCTGGGAGCAGAAATGGGCCAGGATGGGTGTAAATGCTGTCATCGCTCCCCACGCTGCGGCTGACAACAGCATCACTTTCTCTCCTCCCACCCTAAACACATAAACAGGCTGATAAAGCTAAATGACAAAACAAGTATTAATAAATTATTGTTTAAAAGTTTCATTAAATATTTTCGTTAGCGTACAACAGAAAGACATTCTACAGGGCTCAGACATGTGACGTTTTCAAAAACTTCTGCAGGGCTGTAACAAGCACAAACTAGCTTTTCACCGTAACCTTAATTTGCATCACCTACTTAATCAAGTTCAGTCCTATTTCCAGGCAGGTTGTGTCTCTCTGGTGGCCACCAGAGTTGGAACATTTTGTGAAATAACTACATTTGATCTTACTTGAAATTAGCTACTAATTAACTACTGGAGCAAACTTTTAATACTGTTATTAACAACAGAAAATTACTCAAATCAAAACCAGTGGTGATTACATAATCTATAGATAACCTGCAAAGCACGACCACTGTTTGAGTATTTTACAACTTGATTGGCCCAATTATAGACAGCAACGGTTAGCTGGCCTCAGTACATGTTTGCAATGTATTACTTACATCCTGTTCCGGTTCTTGTTGACAGTTTCAAACGTTCTTTCAGATATTTTAAAATAAAGTCACACCCTTAACCACGACAGCAGGGCATTCAATGAATGCACTACTCACCCAATTCAAATAACTTTATAAGGTCGGCCTTCATTGTTTCAATCTTTATAAATTCCTATCTAGTGGTTCATTGTGTTGTGACATCATTAGTAATAAGGAAATAATGAGGACTTTTGTTCTTATAATAACAACACAAACAAAGAAACCATTAGTCTGGTTATTAGTTTTACCAGTAGAACTAATGGAGTCAATAGACTCTGACCTGTCACTGACGTAGCCTCCAAGGACCTGAGTAAAACAGTAGCCCCAGAAGAAGCTGCCCAGCACCATGCCCGTCTCTCTCTTGGACCAGCTGAAGCGCTCTGCCATGCTCACTGCACAGATCGGCATCGCCACACGGGCGCAGTACAGCAGACACGTCCCGAGCAACAGAACCACGGTCCATATTCTCGCTAATGGCCTGGAAATACAGAGACAGCCATATAACCCAGCCACGTTACAGGCAAAAGAACAAATTTAGTTTCTAATTGGCAGATACCTACTAGAATAAATAACTTCTGTGTTTAACAAATAACAGCCTAATATACTTAATTCATCAAAACCTTCACTAAAACCTAAATACAAAGTTTTAAAAAGTTTATATTTTAATCATCTAGGTTAGAACAGATGTCCTGTGACTAAGATTAAGCATCTGGCAGACATCAGATGAAAACATGTATTTAATATATACTTTTTATATTCATATATGTCCTAATACGGAGTAGCGCATCATGTCTTATCAGAAACTAAACATTCCTATATAACAAGAAACATGCTTGAAAAACAGGTACTATAATCATTCTGATCATCTTTTCTGGTGAGAAAATGTAATCCTAAAACAGTCACTTTAATACATTACTTTGTTTGAGGAAAGTTTGGCGAGGTGGTCTTACCTTGTCCAGTTTTGACTTGACTCTGCCCCCTTCTTTTGTGATCCAGCTTGTCCGAAATGATCTGCGGTGTTTTCCTTGGAACTGGCCAAATCTGAACTAGAGTTCTTTCCATGTTTTTGTAGAATTGCCATTCAACGACAAATATGTAAGTTTATGAGTATCCGCTCTGATGTGATGTCGGGTCAGTTCGAGCGAGCGTGGCAGTCAAAAAAGCAAAGAAATGCAAACAATATCTTTTCATGCACAAGCATTTCCACGCAGCGTCTATGCCGCATCCATTGAGCTCCTGTGAGCGACACAAACGAGGCGATTGTGGCTTTCACGGCTGCTATAACGCAGCTTAAGAAACATCTAGCTGCCTTTTCCTGATTCCTGAAGTGTTGATCCACGTGTCAGTTTTTTTAGCCACGCAGTTCCTCCAACCGCTGGGGCTCTAAACCAGGAAGTAACGTGACTCAGCCCCTTCCACTCGTAACAACTCACAATCTCTCTAATAACATCTGGCTTTGAATTCTGCTGGTTTAAATACTAGTTCTTCTATTATCTGATAACCTTATAAAGACATTTTAATTCGTAATAAGACACGTTTAACACGATTGATTAGTTGCAAACCCATTACAGGCACACTAACACTCACTATGCAGGCATAGTCCTTGACGAATCTGAGATGCGCTAATACGTTTTTAGGATTTAAAGTGCATCGATGAACAATAACGTTTATGACAAATGAAACAACCCCTCCGTACAGAACAGATTCTCTATTGTTATAGCAGATCCTAGTGCTGACGTATTGCCAGTGTCATCTCACAGATGGTTTCGGTGCAAGAGCCCCGAGGTTATGAATAATTACAATAGGACATAAGAGCAACGTTCACTCGCCATTAACCTTCATACAAACATACGTCTGCAACACCGACATCATAGCGTTAAAAAGCATCAGTAATTCTGATACTCAGATTAGGGTTAGGGGGATAAAAAAAAAAATTATTTAATACAATGTAAAGCATCTGACATCAGAAGCTTACAGTTTGATCTCTGCAATATCTACAAATCACATAATTGAACGTCAATGTAAGCAGGAACACTTGACAATGTACAGTAGAAAACAATGTCACATGACTTTATAACATTATAATGCTATAACATTAGTACTCAAAAAGGGGCAGATGACGGGCCCTTTAACGCACATACAGAAATCTGTGCACTGCAAATTAAAATATGAAAGCACATAAAACCCACGCGTCACCTCGATACAATCAATCCACTGTTCCTGATGACACCAATATCTCACTATTGGCACCTCACACCAGTGGACACAAGCTTCCAGTAGAATAATTCGTTAATGTAAGTGTGATTCTCCTTTTATATACTTTCTGAACATTTGCTAATAGTTCACTGCGAAACAAAATGGCTAAAATACAATAAATTCTATTTAGCAAGTCAAACATTGCGGTAACAAAAATCACAGAAATATCTCTGCGATAGAAAGTGTTTTGGCAAGAAGTCATTACCTTAAATTTTAACAACCTCATTTCTACAGCCTATGTAATGCCAAGTCTCTTATAAGCAACAAATAAACAACAAAAGGATGATGAAAAGGATGTTGAGTGTCAGTCATTGAGTATAAATAGTTAAAGAAAGGGAAAGCGTCCATTTTGTTTCCCACAGAATACAAGCACAGATACGCCGTTTCATATTCACTTGGGGTCCTCGATGGTGCCTTTGCTGAGATCTGTCATTTTAGGGTACTTTACTTTCTTCTGGTCCAACTCATTCTGAGCCCACAGCAGCAGTTTGAGGAGTTTGGCAAGTTTTGGCGTTGACTCCCTGTTTTCGTAGTCTAGCACCGCCTGGTTTACCTCGCTCCATACCTGTTATGGAGGACCATGTGCTGTTAATTGCTTGCAGATTGAATGATTTTCTGCAACACTCTCTTCACTTATAAGGTATGATATAAATATACATGCATTAATAACTAAAGAGAAAGATATCTAAATTACAGACTAGAATAATGCACCAATGATGAACAAGGATTCTCTTCCATTTCAAGCAACATGTTACCTTCTGTCTCTGCATCATGTTAAGCAGGTCTCCGAAGGGCGACTCCTCTGGGTTATCAAACGCCAGGAGGGCGAGGGTCCGCTCCATCTCCGTCAGACACTCTCTGCTTTCCTCTCCCTGTTCAGCCAGCTGCGTCTGCGCAAATTCCAGCGCAGCTTCGGTTTCCCGCAGGCGAATCAGCTCGATCAGGTGCTGTTGCTGTAGGAGGAAAGCAGACAGACGACCTTTTGTTTAACTTTAGAATAGATTACTTTAGTCTGTAAAGCTTAATCATAGAGGAATGACTCATGTTGAGTCAGAGTGTACCTAAGAAGTGTATTCAATGTAAAATAGATTTTCAGCAGTGTTAGTTTTCATATGAAACATGGCAGTTTAAAGAAAAATAAAAGTCCAAATGTACACAATTACATTTTTAGATTAGATTAGATTCAACTTTATTGTCATTACACATGTACAAGTACAGAGCAACGAAATGCAGTTTAGGTCTAACCAGAAGTGCAATAAGCAGTAAAGTGCAGGATATATATATTTTTTATAATACAAATGTTTACATGACAAGTAAATTAGCCTCCATAAAACAGTTATTTTAATGCCCTATAGCAGCTCAAGTCAAAATCTTTTTTTTTTTTACCTGAAGGTGAAAATACAGGTAGCGATTAGTGTCCAGTAGCTCCGGGTGAAGGCTGTTGATCAGTGCAATAGCCTCTTGAATCTGTCCTTTTAAGACCATCTCCCGAATTTTTATCCTTTCATCCAAAGAGTCCAGATCAACACTTGGCTCAATACCAGATTCCATCCTGAACTTCTCAGCTGCTTCTTTAAACCCCTCTACAAATAAAATAAAGTATGATACTGATCTACTGACAACTGTACTAAAGCTATAACTGAAGGAGAATAAATGAAATGGTTTAGTTGACTGCATACCTGTCACCAGATAATTCATAATGAGTCGATTCATGTCTGCCCGCTGAATGTGAACATTATTGAGTTTCTCCATCCACTCCTCCCGCGTTACGTCCTCTGGTTTTTCAGCATAACTCATCATGAAGTGTTCTGCATGGACAAAAAAAATATACAGAAATGATACATTCTAAATCCTGTAAGTCCACATAAATTGTAAGTTAAATAAAGTTTTAAATCAATAATTGTTATGTCATCTACACTGTTCAAATCATCTTGTGTGCTTTAAGATCATTTAACTACAACAGTGATAGTGTATTGCATGTAAATGGCACGCGTCGTATTTAAAGATACACGTTTTATATTTGAGGATCTTGATAACTTTACCAGATTCATTGTACATTCATAGCATCTTGTCAATGACAAGGACACTGCAAAAACAAGCCATGTAAAACACAATAAATAAAATGATATACTACGAGAGTGTATAAATCAAGCATGCAATAGAAGACAAACACGATTACATTAACGCGTCCGATTACCGGAAGCTCTAGTTATAAAGGCCTGTATCATAACATTGAAGCCTGCGCTGCTGGAGAGAAGACCACAACCGATTTTATATTTAACAACAAACGCAAATGAGCAGCAATACACGTCGATATTCGCAAGCTTTTACGCAGGATGACTCGTTATCCACATCCTATTAAAAGTTTTCGACGCTACGATAATTTGTTAATTTTACCTGATTGTGTATACTTTCCTTGCCAACAGTACTGGGAGAAAGGCCGTAATAAACTCTCGCGATATTAAAAGAACCTCGAGATTCCAACTATGCCTCATTCCGATTGGCTGGCGATTAAACGTATTTTCATTTTTCACAATAATAACATCGACATGCAAGAGTATTTAAATTATTTAAAATACAAATTTTTTAATGATTATGAAAGTGCCTTAGTATTTTACGTGTATTGTTTTGTCACTATACTAGATGATAAATTGTCGTTAATAATTTTGACAACAAAAGTATCCCTCTGCACCCCTCCAGCAGATCATTTTACGTTCAGAAATGTATCAATGTATTGTAGTCATTATATATTTTTTGATAACGAAAACGGCTTTTTTATGGATCCACCCATTTCCCTTTCTAGATCGGCCGTGGCGTCACCACACGACTCCCATTGAGCGGAGACAGCGCTCGTGATCAGTATTTGAGTGCTGCTGTCAGATTTACTCACCATTGAAGTCTTACATCTATAGATATAGAAAAGAATTTAAAGAGAACTGACGATTTGCTCTCCAACCCACGTTTCTCTCATAGAAGGTAAGAAATGTCTCAGCAGACGTAGCCATAGATAAAGTCCATTTGGGCGTCTCAACCCTGCCCCATATGCAGGCTGTCCTTGGTATTGGATTACGGTGGTAGTAGGTTTGTTCAGATCGGCTCTGACCGGCGACCCAACAAACCAATATGGATGCTGAAAGCGGACCAGGGAGATTAAAGCTCTAATTCTGCAACCGGTTGGTCAGCAATGAGGTTTGACCTCCATCAGTTTTGAAACTCTTCTCATCATGCTGTCATCAACCCAGTTATTGTTGCATTAGTACGACTGCTGAAAACAAAAATGATCTGTTTACTAATCCTCTTATCCTCACTAGAAAGACACTGCGCGTTGACTGCTATGCTAGTTCCCTTATTATTACTATCAACGCAGTATTGTAGGTTTAAGGTTTTAACAGGCTAAATTGCTTGACTGGCAAACATAGCCCGGAAAAATACGGTTAATTTTTTAGTGTATGGGTCACCTATATCAGACGAGTCTTGTTTTAGTTTTGATGTCCTAATATTTTTGCGTTTTTTATTAATTTGTTTATTTATTCTTCTTGTTATTATTTCATTTACTTATTTATTTGCGTTGTTGTCCATGTCAGGTCTTTCATAAATGCTTGATTGACGGGAGTCCCTCAATTACTTTCATTTTTGTTATGTGAGACATGACTCTCTCTCTCTCTCTCTCTCTCTCTCTTCCTCTTCCTCTTCCTCTTCCTCTCTGCTGAGAGTTGCTAGATACTGGGAAGTTCTTAATTGTGACTTGTTGTATTGAGAAGTTTGGGGGCTTGGTTTGCCCAAAATTGACAATTCTGTCATCATGTATCTATCCTCATGTCATGTGACTTAATTTCTTCATTGAACACAAGAAAAGAACAGAGAAGACTCTCTTTTTTCCAGTGTAATGAAGTAAATGGGGCTAGACTGTCAGTCTAACATTTTTTCAGTCATTTCCCTTTTGTATTGCACAGTACACAGAAAAGAAAGTCATATGAGTTTGTGACCACACAAGAGTGAGTAAATAATGACTCAGTTTTCATTCTTTAAGGGAACTGTGCATTCACAAGTTTTTCTCAGTATCAGCTAGTATAGGTTCCTCCAGAGATAACTTTCCGTAACAGTTCTTCATGCTTTAAGATACTAATTTTATGTGCTTAGTGCCATTGAGTTCATCCATCACCTTCTTCTGGTGTTATTAGCAATTGTTTGAACCACATTTCTGGACTGAATGCTGGGTTGGCTGTATATTTGGTCCTATTTACTGTTCCACAGTGCTGCATAACTCTGAGGAAGGTCTATCTCATTCAGAAAACAACATGCTGAAAGCACCTCTGAGCTCCATTAGTTAATTAACTGGATGGTTTTGGAAGTTTTTTTCCTCCCACAGCTGTGCCAAGATTCTTAACAGTTTTGTTTGGTCAGTATTCTAGTCAGACTTACTCTGTTATTATAACAAAGGTCAGAGGGTTCTCCTATATGGTTAGAATGTCAATGTAAAGTCAACTTCACGGGTTTGTAGTTTGTAGCTTGTTATATGCAATGTTATACATTATATTTGCATTATATTTGCATTTACAAAATCCTAATTGTGATTTAATATTCAGAAGTATTCTAATTAAGCTAAAAGCATAAGAACAAAAAATGAGTTTTTACAAAAAAAGACCGCATGATATATAATTTGCGCTAGGTAAATATAAAAGGAATAATTTTTAATAGACATTAGAGAATGTCTTCTGCATTTATAAAACCCAATATGAATTATTTTAAACTAGCTTAAGTAAAATAGATAAGCTAAGCTCTTTATTATAGAGGCTCTGGCTCTGTATGGGTTGCCCACATCAGATGTTCAATGACTTGATATATAGGGCAGTGCAGTTTGTCACACTATATTTACACAAGCAAACTCTCTGTTCTGACTGCTATGTATTTAAACTGCCAGAATGAAGTCTAAATGAAGTCTAAACATTTCCAATCAGATTGGTGCTACTAGCCTCTAAATGTTAATGGAACTTCTCTTTATGTTTCTAATAAAGGTACAATTAAACTTTAGAATTGTTATGAAAAAGTTCTGAATGTTATGAAATCATAAACATACTTATCGCTGTTATCTCACTTATCGTGAATTTTGGAATGAAGACCGTTGGTTCATTTCCATTCTCAGTAGTATTATGTCATTCTGCTTATGTATGTGTTCGTCATGAACAAAACAGACAGTCTGGTGCTGTCTAAGTGCCATAATTTGATTGACTGTGACTTTCTTGATGTAATGGTTTCATCTGTATAACAGAACGAAGCCGATGTCTGAGAAACTGTCTGAGAGATTTAACTTGGACTTGTTGTAATTGTTGCGCAAGATTTGATGTTGCAAACAATGTGTTGTTAAAACACTTGGTTGAAATGTGCTTTAAGACATACATGATCTTCCTCAATTAAGAATAATTTAGTTTACATAAAGATCACATGGGATGGTATTATGATGTGATCACACAGGATTAAAGGTCTCTATAAAATGGCTGTTGTCACAGATGACATCACTCTGAGGTCATGGGGGACTTGTTCACCCTGTATGTAGAAAACGAAAGACATTTTACCAAATGTTTCAATTTACATTTTTTGAAGCGTGAAACCTACAGCTTTAAGGGGCTCCCAATAAAAGAGTGAACTGCCCTTAGACAATAAGCAAATTCTTTCCACAGATGACTGAAATTAGAGAGGTTGAGCAAAAGTTGTGAATCTACTGAAGTATGAGAATAAGGAAACTGTAGTGGTGGGTGGGGGTGTTAGCAGAGGCTGACAGATGCTCACCAGCAAGAAAGAACATGTTTAGTGCCTCTGTGTGTTCCTGACTTCAGAATTCACACCTCAGATATCACACAAATGTAACGTTCATGGCAACCATTTATAACAGAATTAGTCTGCAAGTCTTAATAGCTTCAATGTTTCCATAGCGACTGTAGACATCGCTCAGGGTTAGTAACATCTGAGCAAGAATGGCATTTGCTATTGAATTATGTTTCCCACATTCCTTGCTTTCAGTTCATCCAGGTTCTGGTGCTAAAATCATGGTTTCTTTTCATGGTTGTGATTATACAGGATGTGTTTTTTGACAGATTGATCATACTGGAATTTCATTGGTGTCATTTACTTCCAGTAATTGGCTAAGTTAGTGATCTCATTTATCTTTTCATATACTGGTATCCCTGTTGATGTGTTATACTGCTCATCCTTACAGCTGATATATCTGATCAAACAAACAAACAAATTGCATTTGTCTGCATGTTTGCCTGATGTTCCATGTGTGTGTCGCTGCGGCAACCATTGTATGTGTGTGTTTACATTACATGCGTGTGTCACAGCCTTTATGTATTTGTTCATGGTGGACAAAATCTTTTCAAACATTCTCCTCTTGCTCATGCTATTCCATCTCTCTGCAAACAAAGCATGCACAACCAGCAGCGTGGCTTCACCTGTCGGAACGGATGGAGAAAAGATGAAACATGAGTGGGAGGTTGTTTGACCACAAACACAGGGAATGTAACAGAACACAAACTCATGCAGGAAAGACCTAAATGTTGCTAGCACGTAATGATATGTGGTAATCTGTGGAGACGTTTAGTTCACGAGGCAAGTAAAGATTTAGTCAGGCCATATGGTGACACAGAGACATGGAGAGAGGGAGGAGAAAGAGTGTGTGGGGGTGGGACTGAGATGGATGTAGTGTTGTGGTAGGGCTGCTTTGCAGAGCTCTGATAGTGATGAAAACACTAATCAGGTTAAATGTAACACTGAGGCAGGACATCCATCTACACACATGTCTGTTACTGACACACATATATTAAAAATAAAAATCATAACAATAGATGGAGTACAGATGCATTTGTATAATTTAACGTGATTGGTAGGCATCACGTTGCTAGGGGTGTTGTGTAATGTTTCCATGGTTTTCCTTTGCAGTTTCCTTTTTCAGCATGTTGCTATGCAGTTGCTATGGTGTTTTAGGTAGTTGCTTGGGCATTGCTAGGGTGTTCTGAGTGCTTTAATACAGTGTTTTGTAGGTGGTTGCTTATTATTATTAGTAAGTAATAGCCCAGCTGTCTTCAACAAACTGAACATTTTGAGGTATCATTCCTGTCTGGTACAAGATCAAAATGTACTTAAGTTTAGGCTAATAACTGAGCAATGTTTATGTCCTTAGCAGGTAAGTAGATCAATAAGTAGATCCACAAATTTCCAGTGAAATATTACTTAAATAAACATTTTAAAAATTAGGTGTAACATAGGACTGAATTTTCAGGGGCACAATGTACAAATAATAACAAACCCTTCTTTCATCTCCCCACAGCTGTTATTTCATCAAATTAAATGTTTACTAAGTGATATTACGGTAAACTTGCAAACATTATCAAAGGTTATTCTGAGGTCTTAGAGATGGTTTGTTAGGCACTAGACCAAGGCTGTCTGTGACTTAAGCTAACTGTTAGTGTGTCACACTAGGAAGTGTGTGTGTATGTGTGTGCATGAGTATCCTGTTTAGAGATGCACACAGGGGTTTGAGAAGGGACAAAAATAACCGTTCACTTATTCAGATGCTCTGCTAATACTAATCTGCTAATACTCTTTGACAAGCTGCACAGTTAGCCTGGAATGGAGGCGAAACTCTCTCACACCATCACATAAAAAGCTCACAAGATGATAAAGAGAAATCTCTACCCATTCAAAAAGTAATTTTAAGTCCATATTTGGAGTTTTTTTTATTTTGATGTCTCTTTATGACAGAAATGATCTCCTGGCAGCCATTTTGTGTGGAGGTGTCTTGACCTGAATCATTCTGGGTTAATGGGTTAATTGTATTTGCTGCATACAGTAGGTCCTCACTTCTGATCCTCTCTGTGTATAAGATCTCACTCTCCCTTTCCTTGCACTTTCCACGCACACCAATATATACACAACAACAGACTATCACGGTGTAGATTTAGACTAGCGAGTCTCACAGATTCATAAAGTGGACCACATTGAATTTTATTCTGCACCTAATCCAAAGAGGCTGTCTGACCGACAAAATGGACAGTTCACCTTTTTGACCTTATGTTTAGGACCTGGCTGTTCCCTCTATGGAGGGGACTAAAAGAACGTTGAGAGCCATCTCAAACTCTTCCTCTTTTGTACAAGTGATATTGTGGGCAGCATTGGCTGACAAACTTTTACACTTCACAGATCTGCTGAAAATAAAGTCCCAGGCATTTTTGACATGCATTTCTTAACATGCTTACATACCCATTTAGGATGAATAATATCCAGAGACAAGGGTGAGACTACGTAGAAAATAGTGCCACACCCAAAAATGGAACCAGCATCTCCCCCATTCTCCTCAAATACTACAATCATTTAGTTACACACAACATGTCATATATGCATTGATTTGATGCTTTAAAGCAAAAAGTGACAAACTGTATTTACTAACAGGTTTGATCCTGAAAGTGTCCATTGCATACAGCACACAGGAACTGGTTGTGAATGTAACCATAACTGGAACTTCAAACAGGAGTGACACTGTATTCTACTACAGTGTGAACAAAGATACAGGAGTACAGAAGGCATATATAGTCATCTTTCTCTTTTTTGTCACAGGGGTGGTGGTTGAGAGGCAGGTGGGGAGTGTTTGCGTGTGTGTATGCGTGTGTGTGAGTAATGGCGGAACAGCAGAGGCAGCGTACACTCTCCACGTCAGGAGAAACACTGTACCAGGTCCTGGGAGTTGATAAGAACACAGTACCAGAGGATATCAAAAAATCCTACAGGTAATAATGTTTTCAGCTTTTCAGATGGATATACAAAATGTGCATTTTGTTACTACGTGCAGTGGAAAATGGTCAGAGCATATTCAGTATGTGATTATTTACTCTCTTTTGGTATTACCAAAGTAGCGTACTGTATATACTGTATGACTAGATTTAAAATAAGACATTTCCATGTCTGGCTAATATGATTATCTGGTTTAGTCCACAAGAGGGCGCCAAAGCTTTGCTTCACTTTGTCTGCAATAGCATACTACACTTGATATACCTGCTGCATGTAGTACGTATGTGCATATGCATAGAATATCTGAATTATGTACTCAATCTGCTAAAATGAGCAGTAGCCAACATAGCATGCTGTGCAGAAAACTATCCCACAATGCAATGTGCACAGCGTGATTTTCCATTTCCTGTGTAATGAGTGAACTGGGAGTAATTACAGGATGTAAACAGCCATTGTTACATATTAACACAACTAAAGGGCAGCAGACCCCAGTAGAAGGTCATGATTAAATTCATCTTTTCTCTTCTTTTGGTTTGCAGAAAACTAGCTCTGAAATTTCACCCAGATAAGAATCCCGACAACCCAGAAGCAGCCGAGAAGTTTAAGGAAATAAACAACGCTCATGCTATTTTGTCAGATCCCACCAAGCGCAACATCTACGACAAATACGGTTCCCTCGGCCTCTACGTGTCAGAGCAGTTTGGAGAGGAGAATGTCAACACATACTTTGTATTGTCCAGCTGGTGGGCCAAGGTTAATAATTCATGCAAACAAGCACATTATACCAAATTTTATATGTATGTGTATATGTGTGTGTTGGTTAATGTGTTTGTTATCTTTTCACAGGCTTTGTTTATATTCTGTGGCGTGGTCACAGGTTGTTACTTCTGCTGTTGTCTGTGCTGCTGTTGTAACTGCTGCTGTGGGAAATGTAAACCTCACCCTCCTCGCGCAGACGAACCTGAATTTTACGTGTCGCCTGAAGACTTAGAAGCTCAGATGCAGTCTGATGAGAGAGGTGAGATGCATTCATTAATTGTTGCACATTTATTTAAAAAATTTATTCATAATCTTTCATCCAATCAAATCCTGTTGTCTAAAATTAAGCCCCACCCACAATATAACAGATGGATTTTCAGTTTCACACAGAAACCTGTCACACAGTATTGTGTTTCGTTTACCATAGATGGAAGTAGCCCAATTGTGATGCAGCCCTCTTCTGCCACCGAGACCACTCAGCTGACCGCAGACTCACACCACACCAGATACAGGACAGATGCCAGCTATTAAAGTAATGCCCTCTGTCTCTAGCTCACACACATGGGACCACCTTGCCAGCAGAGGGCACTGTGGAGAATGAGTGTTTAGTGTGCGAGAGATCAGAGAAAAAGAATGTGGGGTAGTTGAGCAGGTCTTCTAATGTGTAATCAGAAAACCTGAGAAACACTTCACTGTATGGGGAAAGAAGCAACTTTTATTTTATTTGCCTTTTACCTCTGTTAGTACAGTCTTCCTGTTGTGATCTTTCAAGAAGGATATAATGTACATGGTATGGCTCTTTATCATCTTACATTACATTCATCTACATGATAAATGATGGTTGTTTTGATTAATCAAGTTGTTCATATTAACAGTTTATTCAATAGTTGTCACTACACATTGTGTTAATTCAAACATGCATAATTTTTAATTCAACTTTATTAAATATTCATTTAATAGTAATTTAAACAGTACCTTGTCATTGCATTTGATGGGATATTAGCACAAACCTCCTACAATGATTATAAATATGTTGTCTTGATGTTTCAACATTCCTTTGTATGTCAAAACAGTGTTCCATCTTTGAAAGTGTTGAAATGTTCTGAAATGTGCTGAAGTGTGTGTGTGTGTGTGTGTGTGTGCCAGTGCGTGCGTGTGTGTGTGAATGGCATGTTCAGTGTGTAGCTGTTCTCAGTTTCAGGCACATGTCCCACATTTGTGTGTGTCTGTGCAATCCCTGGAATGGCGTGTTTGGTTAAAATCATCAGATACATACACAGACTATTCTTTTTGTAAGGCTTTGCCATGTTTGTTTGTTTGAAATTCTCAGACAATGTGATTTAATATGAAACTAGAATGATTGTTAGTATAGAGATTTGTAGACATAAACAATAAATTCAGTTGATTGATTTTTATTGATATATTTTTAAACACTTTTGTTTTGATATTGGAACCCATCAGGTTGTTTTTAAACTTGCATGTGGACGTATCTTTTCTCGGCACAATGTTTACTGTAATTGTACCCATGATCTCTTTCCCTAGTGCCAGTGGTTTAATTTAATCAGGTGGCCAAGATTTAACCTCAGTACTTCACGTACATTAACAGTATTATTACTGTTGTTGCTGCCTGAGGACATAATCTTTAGGACACAAATGACACACTTGTGTAACTCGGTTTTCCATTTGGTATACATTTATCAGTTTCCTGACTTTATTTGTAATGAGTGGATCTGAGCATACAGATGTCACCAGTGGCTACCAAGTAGGAAGTCTTTAGTTCTTATTTAAAAACAAATTTTGTAATCAGCCTCATAATTTTTATAGAGCTAAAACAATGTAGACAGTGTGTACTATGTGTGTGTGTTAAGACTGTACTGAAGAACAACCAAACTCTGGACTTACTGTACCATCTATGTTGTGTGTTGGAGTATCTGTCATCTCTTTCTGTTGTGTTAGTTGTATGGATTCCATTGTTTATGCATGTTTTTTGTATAGTTATTTGTGTACATGCATTTAAAAGAGGATGGGCAGAAAACTCTTTTGTATAACTTACTCTAAAATGTGTATGTTTATTTAGGTTTACATTGTGTATATGTGGATATTTCAAAGTTATGGAAATATATCATTCAGATGTTTATGTTTTAAACATTAGGCAGATTATTATTATTATTAGTGATCATGTTTTTAGACAGCTTCATAATGTAACATTTAATCAACATACTAATTCCCATTGTAAGCTTATATGCAATTCTTGATAGTACCTTTGATTTAAATTTTATCCGTTTTTCCTTCCACCCAGACTTTTGTTTCCGCTTTTCATTCACAATCATTAATGATGAAATATTAATCAGACTTCCTGTTGCTTCCAAAGAAATATTGAAATGAATGTGGAGTGTTGTGTGTGAATGCAAACTAATCTAAAACAAATCTTGCCAGATCTACAAATGTTTTCTCTAAAATTGAGATAATAGTGTAAATGTGGTGATCAATATATTTTATTTATTATTTTCCTAAGTTTTTAATAAATTACATAGTTTAAAAAATGTGTAGGTGAATATGGTCATTGTATTGAATGGCTTTTGCACATTCTGGATAAGTTGTCTGATGATGTTATAGCATGAATTTATTGTGTTTGAGAGAGAGAGAGAGAGAGAGCAAGAGAAACAATGTGGATAGTTGATCTGAAGTACAGTTGTACAATAAATGTTAAGAAAGCAGAAGAAGTGTTGTGTTGTTTGTGTGTGTTGTGTGTGTAAAGATTATTTTCAAAAGTTACACATTCACAGGTCTCTGTAAAAGTACAGAGAAACAGAGTCAATTAAATTTAATTGTATATATTTAAAGGAAATAGACGTTTTCAGGTAAAAGTGAAATAAAAAATTGGTTAGCACTTAAGTTAAAGAAGAAAGTTCTTCATTCCTATGCATACACATAAATATAAAAATTCAAGCACACTTTATAAACACAATTTTTCCTGCAATACTGTAGCTGCACTGAGACTAGACATGAATTATTGGGGTAACAGGATATAGTGCATCATCTCTGTTTCCCAGCATTCCACTGGCTGCCCGATATGGGCACAGCTAATAAAGGAAGGGGAGTCGCTTTGAGCCAGTAAGTAACCAGACACCTTCCTTCACCAGCTTGCACATACACATATTTCCAGCCTCAAACTAACAGTTGCCCAAGCCCAATTGCCCTGTTCAAGTGCAGGGGCAGATTAACTGCCCTGTACCTCAGAGACTGAAAATTAATATAGAAAAAGGGGTGGACAAAGAGAACAGCACAAAGATGTGAAGACTGAGCAGATGGTCAGAGAGATGATCAACAAACACCAATGCCTTTTGATCTAACTTTCTCGGTTTTCCAGTAAGTGTGGGGTCAGTGGGGTCACGCCGCCATGTCTCTTCCACTGGATGTACCCTCTAACCGCAGAGACTCATTGGAGTCTCTGGAGAAACAGCTTATTTGCCCCATCTGTCTGGAGGTCTTTACAAAACCGGTCGTCATTCTGCCCTGTCTGCACAATCTTTGCCGCAAATGTGCCAATGAGCTGTACCAGGTGTGTATGAGCCAATAATTTTGTTCTCAATAGATGATGGTTTATGTGTGAATGCAGAAATGACCAGTCTGTAACATGTTTATAAGGACTTAGTTGACTTTGCAGGTCTTCAGTATGCTGATAAAGTCTCGTAATAGCTTCTGGACACATTATACACGGGTGGTTTACGTGACGTAAGGTGTCACTTTCCAACTAATGTCTGAATGTGGTTTTGAAACCTGTTTTGAAACAGAATCACATCCTCTCAGTGCACATTGGAAAGTGGCATCCTTCATAAAGCCAAACTTGTCTCTACATGCAAACAACTAGAGGGCTTGGAATACATGGACTGATAAAATATGTGAAAGCCTAACAGGTGTTGGAATTACAAATACTTAAACTCAATACACAGCCTGAATGCTGAAGTATAAAAATAGTTTGATGACCTACATCTGATGCATTTGTGCTGCCTGTGGTTTAGCACCAATACAACAGACAATGAACATGCTGGTATAAAAGAGAGTTCCTCGTAACAGCTACATACTGCTGTAGACGGAGATGTCCTGCTGTGCACCTGAACTCTGATACCTCCACAGTTTTCTCTTACACCCCCTCATAGCCAAAGATCAAAGGCCAAGCTGTATATATGTCAAGTGGCTAACATATATTTGCAGGGCAAAAATGTAGGGGATCATCCAGTAAGTCACATACTAACTTTACTTTTTTATCTGAGTACTTGTCCTATCATTTGTTAACATTATCACATCACAATTAACAAATACCTATGTGTGACATTATAGCTTCAACATAAACATAAATTAAGATGTTTCATATATGACCTCTATAGGTTTCATTTATAAAGCAGAAGCACATGATAATGCTAACAGTTTCCTGCTCCTATAGACATATGCAGATGAACTCTGACCTCCCAGACTGAGAGCAATCTGTGGGTTGTAAGGAACAAACTAGTGGCATACACGTTCTTCTTAAGCCCTGAGGAACATCTAACTGCGCGCCAATGGTGTATACTGTACATGGTAATTCAGTAAAAAAAAAATTCTCTTTACCCACCAGGGGACTGTTTTCATTAAGTCAGTGGTGCACTCTGATCGACCCAAGTCTCAGCAGCTGAGAGCTATTAAAGTGTGGGACTATTTTAGGACACCCGGTGAGATCAGTCTCAAACTCTATTTAATGCTGTCATTCCCTTAGGAAGTGTTGATTAAATCAAATGTAAGTAAATGGCACCTATGTGGAATGTCCCCTTATTGTTAAAAACAAGGCACACTTGTTTGCAGACATGTGTGAGGGTAAACACATTACCAAACAGCAATGCTTAAAGGCAAAACTCAAAGGATAAGACTCAGATGTATGCAAAATATCCCCTCTTAGTAACTGAACCTCATTCAGAGCATAAGTGCCCTGTGTTGGAAAAATTATGTCCAGAGTGCCTCAAAAATTGGTGATGACAGGTCATACTAGGGTTTGGAGAACATGTTTGTCAGCCTAGTTAACCTTGCTAGCAAATCTTTTGCATTTCTTAGAGAATTGAATTAGAAAAAGCGCTTTCAATTCTCAGTGTACATAACAAATACTGTTTGAACAGCATGCTGAGTAAGATGTGTAGCCATCTCTCTTCCAGGTGGGTGTTGGAGGACGCTTTCGCTGCCCTTCCTGTCGGCATGAGGTTGTCTTGGACCGTCATGGAGTTTATGGACTGCAGCGCAATTTACTTGTGGAGAACATCATTGATGTTTACAAGCAGGAGTCTGCAAGGTCAGATCAGAAGAGCCAACAAGAAAGATCTTGTACAATAACCAATAGTGACAGATCATGATTAATGATGGACTGTTAACAACACATATTCCATAACTCAATATAATATAAAAGTAATTGGGCATTTCAGCAAGTTTCTGTACCAAACACGTCTTTTGTCTCTAGGAATAAAGATGATCAGGAGTTTTTGACCTTAGGCCATTGGGTTGTTGTATAGTGTAATAAACTGACCTGGCTGAGGTGGTCTTAAATAAAATATGTTCTGCTTTAAATTGATGTGTCTCCAGCTCTAGGCCTTCACCAAAGCCTCTTGCACCGGTGAACTGTGTGGAACACAACGATGAGAAGCTTAATATTTATTGCATCACGTGTCAGGTGCCCAGCTGCTCTCTCTGCAAGGTGTTTGGTGCACACAAGAACTGCCAAGTAGCTCCTCTGTCTGATGTTTATGAGCAACAGAAGGTAAGAGACCCTGAAGATATTTGTGTTATCAAGTTACATCTTCACATCTAACCATCTTACCAGAGGAATCGTACTTGTATTCAATTCACCTCTTTTACATTTTATAGACTGAACTCAATGAAGGACTTGCCTCCTTGATTTCTAAAAACGACTGTGTCCAAACTTGTATTAAGGAACTGGAGGAAATCTGTAAGAAAATAGAGGTTTGTGTATTATTTTAAATACAGTAAACGCTGTACATATTAACTCAATTAAACATCAATGTGCTGTGTGATTGGTTAAGATTGTGAAGTAATTTTGGATATATTCCTCCAACAGGAGAACAGCAGGACGCAGAAGCAGATTCTGTGTGAGAAGTTTGATGGCATAAGTGCCATTCTGGAGCAACGTCGTAAGATCATGACTCAACAAATTACTTCTGAGGAGGAAGAAAAGGCTGGCTGGGCCCAGTCCTTAGTGCAGACCTACAGTAGCCATGTGGAAACAAACTCAAAACTGGTGCAGACAGCTCTAAAGGCCATGGAAGAGTCAGAGATGGCTGCTTTTGTGCAGGTATTACAACCTCTGTTTGAGTTTCACAAGTCATAATTTATGAATGTCAAGCATGCCATTGTCTGATTGTTTTTTTAATTCTCCCTCATAGTCCTCAAAAGATCTTACTGAGCAGTAAGTACTTCATCTAAAATGTTTGTAAACTTATGATGACTCAATAATTTAGATTGTATTAAAAACTTTGTAGAACATGAAACTATTAGTTGCACATGTATCATTGTGGAAGAAACATCTAATTGTCATAACTTTCATCCAATAATCAACAGTGTCTTCACATTTATCTAAAGGGTCAGTAATGCTTCTACTTGCTTTACTCTGGAGACCCTGGAACCTGGATATGAGAATATGGATCACTACAAAGTGGATTTTAATGCAGAAGAGCAAGTGCTCTATCAGCTGGATTTCATGAAGTGTGAGCATCAGAGACCCAATAAATTAGCCTTTCTGGTCATCAATTACATGATGTTATTTTAAACTCTAATGCTGGTGACATTACAGTTGAAGAGGAAGTGGAAGACACGTCTGATGAGCCAATGTCAGAACCAGAGCCAGAACCTGATTGTGAACCTGACCCAGTGCCAACCCCAGAACTTGACCCTGAACCAGATCAGGCTCAAAAGTCAGAGGACTCTCAGATAAGCAGCCCCACACCAGAGACAATTGACAATACCTGGGAGCAACCAGAGGAGTGTGTAGATGCCATTAAACAGCCTGTGTATGAGAGGAATGGGTTCACCACTCAGCAGGTACATTCATGTTGCTTTTGTATGTGCATCCAAAGTTAAATGACATTGCAGTGATTTATTTGTGATGGGTAAAACTTCTAACACCTCTATTTGGTCTTTCCAGCTGCATTGATAATGTTCTTTGTCCTGTTGTTGCTCTAAAGTTAGCATATGAGGAGCATGATGCTGGTGACTAGGGAATCCAGAGTTCATCAGCAGAAGCGCAATTCATTTGCTCTACCTCAGCTAGTACATGTCAAACAACTGGCAGGTGATTAGCTCCATTTCAGCAAAGTCTATTGAGCTATCAGGGGTACTTGATAATAAACTCCAGTATATGAGTAGACCTGATACTCAATCCATGTTCCAGCAACCACAGTCCCTTATTTTCCCATTATGTAACAGCTTCACTCATGTAACTGCTCAGAACCAAACCAGTCAGCTAGTAGAAAGATGCCTGGATGATGCTCAAGGTTTGTCCGTGGTAAAAGACAATTGGGTGTAACTATAGCTGTCCATAGTTGCCACCTTATCAGCATAACCACCATCATCTGCTGATCGCCCTGCTGTGCTTCGTCAAGTCACTGTAGCATCAAGGCAATCATTGCTATTATTTTTGCATATTCTGGGAAAGGACCTCCATTTAATTTTTATTGTTTCTGAACACTTTAGCAACCAGAGCAGAATCAATACCTGTTTGTGTTCCTACCTCTTCACACTACTACTGAAATATCAGTGTTTGCTTCTCTCCATCTTCCATCTTTCCTCAGGCTGTCACCCTTACCCTTTACTTCCTGTGCTTTCTGGTCATCCTACAGCGAATATGGGGAAGCATTCAGTGCCTAATTTGTATATAGTGGAAGTGAAGAGGCACAGTCACCAGGTACCAGCCTAATAACTCTAAACTAATGTTAACATCCTACCATCTGTATTACTCTATCGATTATTTTCCTCACCAATCCATCCTCCTTTATTTTAATGTTTGTGCCTAACATACTATAAAGTCACTGAGTCACCAGACGCATTTTGTATATGCCAATGCAGTTTAGCCTTGCCAGGGATTTTTTAAATGGGGAAATTTTTAAGAGACTGGGACTGGTTATATGTTTCCAAGATTAAGCATGAGGAATGAACATAAGGTGGGAATAATTGCAATTAATTGAACATTATTCACCATTCTGCCTGACCACTGCCTACTCTGACTCTAATGCCCCCTTGTGGTGGGGAAAGAAGGGCAAATCAATCTTTAGATTCCCATTAGTTTAGCTAAACATTATTGTTCATATCTGTAGAATGCTTCATTAGACTTGTCAACCTATTTTATCTCCCCACACCAAAAGGAATGAACATTTAATTCCAAATAGGCCAGATATCTATTGGTGTCATGGTTTCTATAGTGTTATAGTTTTTTATAAATTGTTATGAAATTTGTGTACACTTTATTGGTCAACTTTTCTAAATCCTTGCAGACTGGCACACCTGTGAGTTCTGAGCTCTGCAGAATGAGAATGAACAACAAGCTCTGCAGTGGTGGCCACCAGTGAGTCCACATGCCTCAGCTTCTCCTTCTCCTGACTCAATCCTCCCACCAAAAAGAATTGCTGAGCTCAAAGAAGCAATGATGTCTTGCTATTAGCCAGACCTGTGGACAATCTCCTCAGTGTTGTTCTTGATCCAAGCCCTGTGTTCGAGTAATCAATTTATATGAGAGACTGAGCAAATGGCTGTGGATATTCACAACAAAGAGTATGTTTTGTTTTCCCTCTATTGCTCTACTATTGTAAGTGACAATTCTCCAAAGTAACCTGTTGATCCAAGATAATACATTACTTATATATAATATGACAGCCCCGTCCATTCTAGATTTGTAAGTCATCCTAATTCTACATTGAGACTCTATATTTTAGATGTGGTTATGTGATTAATGGAAGGGTCATTGAAGTGTAAATACAGTGGTGTTTATTCAATAAAAGACTCTGATTAATTGCTGGTTCATTGTTTATATTATTTGTGTAGTTACAAGAGGTTTTGGCTATGTAAAAAAATATGTTTTGTTATATTTTTCTATAAGTGTTTTTGAGGTATGCATTCTGTTACTAAATTATTCAATCAGCCATTCACCCGTTTCCTTTATTTCATCAGTGCACCTGCCTGCAATAGAAATGTAAGGTTGACCCAGGCATAGTGTTTCTCCTCTATTTTAAATAATAAAAATCCACATTTGTGGCTTATGCAACGGAATGTTATTACTGAAAATTACCGTGATCTTCATAGCTCCCATATCTAATACATTGTTGATAGAAGGGAAAGGAGCGAGCCAAACGTCATCTCAGAGCGCCGGAAAGAACGCGCACTTGGGCAGCTCATCAAGCTGAACTGGGCTGTGTTCGCTTGGGTTCTTGTGTTGGGCTGTCGATAAGTATTGCGCTTTTGGATGTTTTGATAGAAGGAACGTATCTAGTCATCGCATAATTTTGTGCAGCGTATCCTGAATTGCGTAACTGTCAAGACAACATTGTAAAGCTTTAAACTAACACATTTTGACGATATGGATTCCGCCAATCAAGGTAAACAAAACCACAACAATCGAGCTCGATACATTGTTACACGTCGACACAAGTTGTTTGCTTATTTCTTTCCCGTTTATTTCTGGTTATGCCTTATCTCTGGGTATCACCCTATGGTAAAGGGGTGCGCAGGGGAGCGTAGGCGATCGGGTTACTGAACTTGGGCCACTAATGTATAGCAAAAACTGATCAATTTGCAACGAAACGACCGATGATATTGTAAGAATTGTTGTCCTATTGGTGTTTGGCTCAGTTTGTTGTGTGGTGATTTAGTTCTGCAGCCCACAAAGTACATTGATCTGATCTGGGTTTTTTAAAAATGTTTTACATATTTCTTATAAACAAACTTAAAGAAAAACTTTCCAAACGATGAAGCGTATGATTAAATAAATACAGACAGGCGGCGTTAATTCGGTGTTTGCTTACTTGAAGTGTTTGCAAACAAGCACATTGTTTTTCATGTTTAGACAGGTTTTAACAAAGTTGCATGTTAGGAGTAACGGACATTAGATGATCAGTTTTTTGGCTTTTATGTTACATTTGCTTCGGTGTTGTTTAGGCAGCTGAGGATCATTGAGGGCTCTGCTGTATCATCATAACTCAAACCTACGTGACAGTCTCTCACAGTCTTGTCTAAAATTGGCACCGTTTCAAACGTTCGATCATTCGTTTACACGTGTAAATAGTGTAACGCATGGAATAGTTTATAGTACAATAAACACATTTGCATCCCATTCTGACATTTAATAAATTAATAAATGCAAAAACCTTAAAGTTTATATCTTACAACAGACAAGATACGAATGCCTATACAGGTGTCAGAAATTACTCAACTCTCCCTTTTAAATGTCTCTTTTAAATGTATAGACATCAATTTGAACTCTCCATATAAAGGCCTAGGCTCTGACTCTCTGTCAGATGCTCCAGAGGAAAGGGGGGCTGCAGCTGTCAGTCCAGTGACTCTGCCCCCAGGACTGACAGAGGAGGAGGCAGAGGAACTGAGGTTGGAGCTCACCAAGGTGAACATCTACAGCCTCCTCACAGTAACCATTCCCTGCATGAACCATGTGGTGATCCACTCCAAGCCCAGACTGAGAACCTTCATGTTTTTTATTTTGCTTTCATTTACGTTTATTATTAAACATTTATTATTAACATATAATATTATGTTACGTTTATATAATGTTTTCACATCAGGTGGAGGAAGAGATCTACACCTTGCGGCAGGTGCTGTCAGCTAAAGAGCGTCACTCATCTGAGCTGAAGCGTAAACTGGGTCTCAGCCCTCTGAACGAGCTCAAGCAGAACATCACAAAAAGCTGGCAGGAGGTTCAGACCTCAAACGCGTAAGAGTTCCTTCTTTACACATCCCTCATTCAAAAATAGGGTGTAACAGATTGAGTTTTACGGATTGCCATATATATGCAATTGAACTCTTTCATAGATCTGACCATAGGTCTTCAGCTACACCATACAGTTTATGCTTAAACAAGTTATTTTTAACACTTAAATAAACAATAAGTGACTAATAAAAATTTGGCCCGTAAGAAGTAAATTTCCCACCTCGATTCAATAACACAGTCAAAACATTTGTGGAGATTTTGAATGAAAAGTTTTTTAAATAAAAAGGCAAATGGGTAAACTCTGTATTGTGGAAGGACCTCTGAGCTGTTAGCCAGTTCCGTCAATGAAGAAATTCATAACGTGTTTATGTGACTAAAACCTTTTCAACTAATCCAGCAGCCTTTAGTGTGCTCTCCTAGCTTACAAATATGCCTCTTGCTTTTTGTTGCTGAAAATCAGCAAAGTCACAGGTGTTTATCTGTTTTTATTTTTTGTTGAACTGTAACTACATTAACACATGAAGCTTAGAAAAAAGCTTTTAAGTACCTGCTCAGGCATTGGAGATGTCCATTGTTATTTGTGTATATTATAGACAGTCATATATGGCATCAGTTGAAGGTCCTTCAGTGAAATTGTTTATCAGTTGAAAAACTGCAGTCAGTTTTTAAAGTGCTCTGTGGGAGTTTTTTAGGGACACATAAATCACAGCCATTTATTTTGCCTCAAACTGTTAAGCTTATAGCCGTTTGTTTACAGTGTAACTGTTTGGCTTTTAGACACAAACATTTTTGCAGTTTTTGTATGTAATTTTGATGACATTGTAAAAATTGCATCATGCATTATTTGTTGAAGCTATAT
Organism: Ambastaia sidthimunki; assembly: GCA_036877625.1. Taxonomy (NCBI): domain Eukaryota; kingdom Metazoa; phylum Chordata; class Actinopteri; order Cypriniformes; family Botiidae; genus Ambastaia; species Ambastaia sidthimunki. The sequence continues at coordinate 129,010 of JAZGTK010000108.1, read as the reverse complement.
AGTCAAACTTTGCTTTAAGCTAGTGGTTGATATTGGTTTTGCTTCTTCTGTTAATCAGTGAATCAGATTATTAGACAATACTGACAATATCAAAAATCAGCCGATTAATTGTTCTATCATTACTTTAAACCATAAGATTATTAGTATGTTTATTGGTCTGTAGTCATTTACAGTATATATGTTATGATTATGATTATGTTAAGGGGATTAGCAGTAACCTAAGCTTTGCTGTTGAGTTCTGCTCCAGGCTGCAGAAAATCAACTCTGTGTTTTGTCGCTGTGTGATGATGACAGAGAAACGGGGCCAGTGGAATGAGAAGGTTACAGGGTTTGATATGTGAGTGTTTGACCACATGAATTCTTCTCACCTGTACTTGACCTGTCAAAAAGGATTGTGATCACGATCAGAGGATGTGCTTCAGAATGAAACATAACCATTTCCTTAGTGATCATAAACCATTAGGACGGGATGTAAATATTGCTTATGTAATAAACAATTTGACTCATGACCACACTAAACAAACTGGGCTAAAACTTAAACAGCTTGTGAGTAGGTTGGTATACACAGACTGTGTGTGTTTTAGGTGTGTATGTCACACCCCCTATACAATCTAACAAAGTACTAAAACCTCTCAAGATATTATTTCCTATGGAATTGACTCTCTACGATGTGCATTAGCAAATTTTTTTGGCAGATGATTTTTCACACTGAGGCTGACTGAAACTTCTTACAGTATTAAAAGACAAAGGCTTTGTTTATACAGTCAAATAGCAGATTAGCAAATAGCAGCCCCATGATTTTTTTGTGATGGCCCTTGTACAGGTTTAGAGGTGAACTCTCGGACACAGACAGGCTGCAGTATCACGACTGTGAGAAATCTCCCACTTCCCTCTCCACACACATCCTCATTGAGTTAGAAACAAACAGATAGTCAGATGGGTCCACAGAGAGAAGATCTGTGTTTGTTTAGAGAAAACTCTGTCATGTTCAGATGAATAAGTGCTACATTTGCAGCGATGTGGTGACCTAGTCAGTGATGATGTAACGGTTGCTTTTAAAAATCTTCTGTTTTGTGCACTTGCTGTAGTCATTAATATTACATCAAAATGTACTTTTCAATATCCTCTGTGCTGTCCTGCTCCTTGTTTCCCCGACAGCAGATTTTTGCTCTCTGTGATGTTTTGTGCTCGAAGCTTTCACATACTGACATACCTGATTCAAGCGCAATCAAAATGCTTTGAGTTTTTGTCTAAGAATGCTTTTGAAATGAAAGTTGCATTGTTTTACTTGCTGTGGAGTTCAGTGCTTGAGTTCAGCTTGTGAGGCAGGATCTGTATACCTCTCTGCATAATGAATGTTTCTATCATGCGTATATATATAGAGTTTTATGTTCTCCTAGTGTGCATGGAGATTTGAATGTGTTACCTTGTTCGTTTGTAGATATCTTTCAGCTTCCTCCACTCTGGATGACATTGCCAGCTCTGAAGTGTGAGTTACTCAATCCTTTAAGTTTTCCTGTTTTCTTGCTTTATGGTGGTGTGCTATGTTTGGGGCTTTTTGGACGATGAATAGAGTTCTATACATGTTGGCAGTATTGCTTTTTTTAAGTCGCAAATGCTAGAGACGGTGTTATGGATCTTAATACTATATCTACTCCAGAGCTGTATACTCAGAGACCATTTCCTCTCAGTGAAACAACCTAACAGTTCTTGGATGAAGTTAAGGGTACCTGACTGGGTTTTCTTAACAGGCTTTTGCGTTTTGAGTTTGGTTGACTAACTCTTCTGAGAGCATTAAATAATCTTAACTTATTATTAAGCTCACATGACCTCTTTCTCTCTGTTTTCTCTTCTCTGCTCTTTTTCTCTCGCAGGTATAAAAAGACTCAGGAAACACTGTCTCAGGCTGGACAGAAGACCTCTGCTGCCCTCTCCACCGTGGGCACAGCCATCAGCAGGAAACTGGGTGACATGAGGTAACGCTCTTGTCATAATGCCAGAGCGCTCTGCTTCCTGTTTTTCTTTCTTTCTATTCAGTCTATTCAACTCTTTTTCCAGCAAAATTACAACATGACCCTGATTTGAATGTGTTCTTGTGTATTAACCTGCATGCATGTTTATAAAGGTCTTCATTTACTTTCTTCATTGGCTAACAAGAATAAAAGCTAATATTAACCTTGACGTTAATGCTCAACAATAAGGTTTTTATGTTCATGTTCAGCAAATTTAAGATCAGCACAGCACTAAACCAGCAGTACAAATGGTACTAGTATACTGGCTCCAGGACATCAGGCTAATCCTTATTGTTGAGCCAGTTAATTCCTGCTTTTGTTTATATTGCGTTAGCATTGCATTCGATTAAAGTGTATTTCTGTTTGCGTTTGTCGTACTTAATGGACTGATTGGTTCAGCGTCACATGCCTGTGACTCCATCTACTCCATCTTTATGTCTGTGTTGTCTGTCTGTTCTTGATTGATCCAGTTGTTTGCCATCCACCGGTCACATATCAGTCTGCACAACTGCTTTGGCCTGTTGTATTTGGCTATAGTAGTACTCGTATGATCAACAGAATCATGCACCTATTCCTCTAACTTGTGATTCTGGCTTTTGCCAGTTCCTGTACGTGCTATTATTTACACACTTTTATTTAACTTCCTTCCCCACCTCTAACACAAATACAATAAAGAGGAGAATGAAAACTTACGGAGACCCGTTTTCACTTCTCTTATTTTCTCACTTACGTACTAATAAGAGACTCTAGAAGTGCTTTTGGTCTGCTTGATCTTTTTAATATAGATTCTCAGTATTCTCATATGTTGACTCAACTATTATAGCATCAACTATTAGAATCACAGTCTCAACTGCTCCGTAAGTCAATGTCCAACACAAGCTAATAGATTATGAGATTCAATCAGCAGATCAAAACCTGCATCTCCAATATATTAGCTGCTTTTATTTGTGCCAATTATTATCTAATAATCATGTGTAAAATGACTGGGTTTATTTTGTAAGGATGGTAGTTTATAAAACCATTTGAATTCACTCACACTGTAGTCCTGTGTGTTGCTATGAATAATGAATCTTGTTTTGTTCCTCCTGCTTGCTATAATCATGCCTGATGCCTAATGCCCAAATTGAATGATTTCATATTTTAATGGCTTTTCTTTTAAATCGCTGCCTCTGCTTGGTCTACAGAGCTCTTCCTTTCTCTAATTCCTTTGGGTAAGATCAAATAATCCCAGCATAAAAAAGAATCCTGTTATGATATTATGTTTTTAATATATAGAGCTGTTTTAATACCACACCCACAGAGCTTTAATTCAGAATTAAGACATAATACAATATTCTTTCATTTTAATTTCAACTTTAAAAATGTGTGTTTTTATTTCTACCTGCTTTAGCATGACCATGTGGTTACAAACTGAAAAAAAATGCATAAGTGATTTAAATATGACCAATTTAAGTTAAATATCTTTAGCTTGTGTTTGGTATAACCCAGCTGAGCTCTCTGCATTATGTGCTGCCTTGCTTGTCTGCTAACATTCGCACCTCTTTACTTCCTTTAATGCTTTCGAAGTAGCAACTCCATTCGCCATTCAATAAGTATGCCAGCTATGAGGTAAAGTATTAGGGTAGGCTACTTCCATTTAAATCATCTCAATTCAAACTGTTTCTAATTCAGTGGACATTAAAATAGGCAGTTGTTGGTATAAAAATTTTTCCCAGTCTAAATAAATAAACTGTGTATTTAAACTGTCGTGTATTAAATACTGCCATAATGCCAATATCAGCTACTTGCTAGTATGTTTTACCTTTAAAATACCAGTTAATATTTTGATTCTTTGTGCTTCTGTCTAATAAATTGCAATAAAATGTTTTGTTAATCAGGAACTCTCCAACTTTCAAGTCTTTTGAGGACAAAGTGGGAAACATTAAGGTAAAGCATTATTTTAGTGGGGTGAATCAGTATCTAGCCATTGCTGGTGGTGTCTCGTACATTGATTGTTTACTCTTTGTCTAATGTGTTCTCAGTATAAAGTGGTTGGAGGGAAAGCCAATGGTGAAAGTGGCCACTCTCCGAACGACTCGAACCCAGTGCAGGATAATGCCCCATTCTGAGATCCCAGCCTCCTCACTCATCTCATGACTACACACAAACACTTCAGTTCTCCTGACTTGACCGTTCTCTCTGCCTTCTGTTATCTCCCTCTCTTTCTGACACCTCTTTAATGCCCCTCCATCTACTGCTAGCATGTGCTTGCCTCTCACCATTAAAACACAGTGCAGATTCTGTGACATGAAATTATGGTTGTACAAATCACCGGTTGTACAAAAAAATAGAGAAATGTTAAATCATTTTGTATTAGATACTATTTTACACTGCTTTGCATAATGTTTTTACATAACTTTTATCTATATATGAATATAAAGGAATATAAATAACTATATTTAAACAGTACTGCCAAGCAGCATTCGTCAGATGGTAGAGGGGTAAGAACACACAAAATATGAAACGCCTAGATCAGGGGTGGGGGGATGAAAATTACAAAAAAGCAACATGCTGCAAGTTTCTATGCTGCTGAGCATCCATGGAGTTATTTTTTACTCTCAGTACAACATGGAGCAATGCTTTGCTGTACACTCTGTGAATGTCTGACTTTCTCAGTTGGCCTTACACTCTTACTCTATATATTGGTTTATCTGTCTTTGTTTCTGTGTAAGAATGTTATGTAAAATTATTTTGCCCTCTTTATTCTCCTTTCTACCTTTGGTCTTTATTTGTTTCTTGTTCTGTTGAGTTTTTTGATCATTTGGAGTGTTTTATTTATGCCGCGTTTACATCAGAAGTTGCTTGCCTTTGTTTTGTGCCATGCTATGTATGCCAGTTAACAGATGTCATAGACCCTTGACTGTCAGAATGTTTCTCTTTCATACACACTAATACAACACAAGGGTCAGTTTTTGAATTTTAGAAAATTACACAAAAAATCTCATGCACTAACCCAAAATGTTTAACAGTGGGTAAGGTCTGCTGTGTCAACTTCTTTTTGTTAGTGGCATTTGTTTATTTTTCAGACAGAGGGGAACACTAGTGTAGTCTTGTATGGTAGCACCGTCACTTTTTACCTGAAAGATATTGGAATATATTTCATTATTGGCAAATGTAGTCTTTTTTTAGTATCTGTTTTTTGCTTTTTATTATCTTGGGTTACTATATTCACTTATGTGTCAATGGGTGGTTTTGTTTCAGTGTATTATATAGTAATGATTATGTGCTAGATTGGATAGGATGCAAGCGATTTGACTGATTTCCATTTGATGCAGATAAATAGACTGCAGATATTACATGACTTATTCATTTATGTTGGGATTCATTTATGCCATTTAATGAAAAGATGAAATACACCTATAGGTCTGCCAATATTGAGGAATCATTGGGGGGTATTGTGTAGGGGGTCAACACCATATAGATTTAAGTTAGAGATCTTAGCCTGGCTGTTGAGAATGAAAGCCTCTTGTAGTGGTGTATTTCTTAATTTGTTTGTCGGTTGTTTGTATATCAATAAAGCATTCCTTCAAATCACTCGTTTCTTTCATTTGGACATTTGTATACCTTGTTTAAGCGAAGTAATGCAATTGTGCCAATAGGTGGCAGTGCAACACATACATTACAATTGCAGCCTAAAGCGCTCCTAAAGGCTGTACGTACACATTATACATGATCAATCGGGGGTTAGAATTAGGGTTAGTTGCATGTAATGATGCATAATTTACTATTATTACTTGTAAGTACGTCTAACAAACAAAAGAGTTTCCTGAATTCTGTTGCAATCGTTACTGGTATATCACACCTACATGCTGGCTATACGGCCTTAAGCGACTGTGTTTATATTTACAGGGCAGTATGGCAGTTTAGTTTAGAGCAGTAAAGAAAATACACGTTCCCTGACCGGGAATCGAACCCGGGCCGCGGCGGTGAGAGCGCCGAATCCTAACCACTAGACCACCAGGGACCTGTAGGTGCGAGTTTAAATACAATATAATATGGACTTACCAGGTTAATATTATTACAAATTATATCTGTATTTATCTTTTTAATGTAAAATCATATTATACTATTATTATGAAGGTATGTGGTATATTGTATTGGGCTGAAAGATCATAGAACATGTCATAATCTAACATTTGAGCCTCTCCAACCTCGATTTTACTGGTTAGATCCGGTTTCACACGCTGGAGCTTATATAGAGAGGAGAGAAGCCACACCTCTTTCGCATCTGTTAGTCGTTGACGTCATCTCTCTATATAAATAACAGCGAGCTCACAGTTTGTTAGACAGACAGCATTGCGGAACATATTACGGGACGTGGAGGGTCTTATCCATCCAAACTTTTTCAAATGGGTCCCGTCGCCTAGCGTTTTCTTCCCAACGCCTCCGACTGAATCCAGCACGGTGCTTTAATACCATCAGCACGAAAAGAAGAAGGTTTGTTTTATGGACAAAATGTGTTGCTTTTTCTTTAGGAGACAAACACTGGTGGGTGGTGATTGTAATTGTTTGGGGTCTAGGTATCAACCGCACTGCTGTCAGTTACTCTTAAACATCTGTATTTATCATAATATGTCATGTATCATGCTTTTGTGCTAAACATCGATGCATTTTAAACGAACATCACGTTTAGTACAAAACGATCCTTTGTGATTGCTTGATTTTCAACAGCTTCACGTCCTCTGATCTCGGTTGTCCATGTTTCATGTATTTTTTTTCTGTCTGATGATATTTAGCAATATAATATATGTGTATAATATGACTAGAGGGATGACGTTTAGTAATGAACTCGTGTACAAATGGCTCGTGTAGTATCATGTCAGTTTGGTCAGTGTTATAGTGTGCCACTAAAAACATTAAGTAGCATTTACAATAACAGTGTGTAAACAGTTTCAGACCATATGTGAGTGACACAACCGTTACAATGTTATAAAAGCTTGTGTTTATCACCAATGCGTTAATAATATTGTATCATGTCATTAACAAAGGCGTATCTGACCAGCTGTCTTCTGCCTCTGCTCTCTAAAGGTTTCCATCTAAAAGTACAGTTTACAGAAGTTTGTGAAATGGCAGCCATCCCAGCTAGTGGTTCTCTTGTAGCCACTCACGACTACTACCGAAGTAAGTTGCTTTTTTTAAGTGCATACATGAGTGCTTCAATATTTGGATATATATGCATTATTAATAACTAATGTTAAAGAACATTTGCCTTATAAGACTGTCTCTTGTTAGGGCGCATTGGCTCTACATCGAGTAGCAGCTCATGTGGCAGTTCAGAGTATAGTGGGGAGGTTATTCCACATCATCCAGGTGAGTAATCTTTCAAAATCTCTATTCAACCTCCTTCCCACCAGCCGTTACTAGATTACTACAATTTTGGCTATCATGATTTTAGTCACCAGGTCACATGACTTAAATCACTTTGAGTTACTTTTCATCTATTCACGCTTCGTGATTTTTAACTATTTAAAAGATGACTCAACGACTTTCACAGTCTACTTCCACACTGCATCTGTGTTGCAATGTATGTGTGGCTGTCTAATGACTTGTCTAATGAGTAATCCATGTTGAGGAAGTCACAATTGAATTTGGCAAAGCACTTTTTTGTCAGCTCAGATTTTTGATTACATTATACAAGCGGCACATAAAGTGTGCACAAATATACACAAAGGCACATTAGGTTTCTTGTAGAAGTGCTTTGTTTGTTCTGACTTGTTTGTTTAATTGTTTGCCAGGTCTGCCCAAACAGGATCCTGGGCATTGGTGGTCAAGTTTTTTCTTTGGGAAGCAGAACCAGCCTGGTATGGGAACTCTTACTGAAGAGGCTCAGCAAAAGTAAGTCAAGAATTTTTGGTAAGATAACTGTTGATTTGGTACATTTATACCAGATTATAGATAAGTGTTTTTTTTTTAATAGTAAGTAATATTGTTAATACTTTACTTAAGCAAAACTCTTAATCTGATTGGCTCTCTCCAGGTCAGGTGTGGTTAGTGTGACCAATGGGCAGGTGACTTGTGTGGCCCGGGAGATGGTGATGAGGCAGGCGAGTGAAAGTTGTGACGGAGGCAAGTCGGCGGCAGGGAATTCTCCCCAGTCCTGAATCTGAGACCAGCTCAGGACCCCAACGCTAGGAGATGGAAATGGCTCCCCCTTTTTGTTTTCTTTTGTTTTTTACATTTCTCATCCATTTAATGGGCTGTTTTAGTACTTGATACTCTTTTTGTTTTTGTATTCATCATTTTATATATGACAAAATGGAGAAACTTAAACTTGCAAAAATATTTTGTACATTTTTACACATCTGTAACACTGGTGCAGGTTTTTGTTACTTGTCTTTGTATTAGCCTGTGTTTTCAGCACAATAAATGTTCTTAAACAGCCTAAGACTTGATTTGTGAATTCACCCTCATTAGGTTTTGAAAGGAAATATTTATTGTCAGTTATTTCTGCACAACAGTATATATGTACAGCATGATTCTGTATGAATAATGTACGTGTGGATCATGCAGTAATTTTGTTTTATAAGTGCACTGTTCTCTATGAAGGATGTATCACAGCCTCTCTCCAACGACATCTGTTTTCAGCTTGTGAAAGCAAGCTTACGTAACCATGTTTAGAACAAATCCAAACAAAACAATGCAGTCATGTTTTCAACATACACTTACAGGAAATAACTACCAAACAGGACTGTCTGGTCAAAACTGAATGTCACAGATAATTGCTCAGAAAGGGTGTGAAATGTTTGTAAAGTTCCCCTCATATAAATGATCCAAGAATTAGGGTTGGGAAATTGTAGCAGTCAGTTCACTTTATGCTTTTTACTTCATATTTTAAATATAGAATAGCATCATTTTTTGAAAAAGTTTAGATAAACAAAAACAGTGCATAGTACCAGTGGACTTTGATAGGGTGAGTGCCAGACCAAACACACTCAGTAAATTTGTTTGTTGTCGCACTCAGGAAAATTTACAGTTTAGGCCAGACAATATAGATTTTTGTTCACTAAAATGATTTTGTATGGGTTTATTCATGTGTGCACAGATTTTCTGTGTCAAAGTTTGGTGGCTGTCTAGATACATGGAAAAAACTCTGTGGCATGCCAACCCTCTACTTTTAACTTTTCACTCCACTCAGCAATTGATCACAGCTAAAAGACTATCACAGCTACACAGTTTTTTTTAAGGATAGATCTTCTAATGTAACATTTTTTGTTTGTTTGTTTGTTCATTTATATTTGACTATATAAATATTTTACAATAATACAAAAATAAATGGTCTCTAAAGCTTAGAAATAGACATGAAACAAAGTAAAAAAAACATTTATTCTAAAAACACTGGACGTCAGACAAGCAGATTCAAGTTCACATATCCTATATGTAGAGGAAATGAAATTTATGGTCTTTAGCATTTTTTTGAAGGTGTCTGCTTAACCACACGGTCAGCAGGGCTTCGATGTTTAAGGGAGCCTCTGCTGGATGCTGGATTTCTTAATATCAGGCCTACTGTCCAACCATCCATCATGTGTCCTGATACACCTGGTTTTGAGAAACAGAAAAACAGACTTAGAAAGTCACTCTTTCTAAATAAAAAGAAACAGTTTAATGTCAAATGCATATTTCAGAAATACACACTATTTATAGGTCACTAATCCAATAAGTGCATTTCTGACACTGACCATGTAAACATCTTACAAAAGGTCAGATTTTGTTCAGAACTTGAAGTACACAGAGTGCGGTTTGGGAAATGATCAAATCACGTGGGAACAACATGAATCGTCAGGTTTGGCACAAACTTGTAAAGTTCATGCCAGTTTAAATGTGTTTTCATTCAAGCAATTCAAGGGGGCATACAAAATACCAAACAATTCTAAAATTAATATTGTTACTTGAAACATTATTATGATCATTATAATTTATCTCAAATATCAAATAACTCAATGTTAGCTCAGACAATTACAATTTAGTTTAAATTTAAGTCATTTAAGTTGATAGCAGGTATTTAAGATATTTAAGTAGATAACTCGGAAAGCTGCAATCAACAGTAAATTATTTGTAACTTAGCTGAATAAAACATCTGTTTTTGTGAATTTTAAACTGTACCTTGATGTTTTGATTTGGTCACCCAGACAGTCACATGTCTTTGCTTTGGTTCCATTAGGTTATCAGAGAGGTTGTTGACTGCCTTTATTTTGGCTGTTGGACTGATGCCTGCAAAAAAAATCACATACAGGTCAAATAACAAGCAGGGCTATCTAAACAATTAATTTTTTTTTTAAATAAAACAAAAATTTTTCAAAAATTTAATTGTGTTGCACATCTGCACATCCTAACCCTAAGTTCTTTACATTAATACACTTTAAAATTTAAATGAATTCAGTTTTTTTATTATAATAAAAGATGTCAAATTCTATATGGAAGATACACTGATTTGTCAACAATTCCTTTTTTACATTTTTAATAAGACTCTTTTTACAAATAAATTTTAATTTTTTAAGAATACAAAATTCATTTTTTGTACATTTTAAATGTTTTTAAATGACAGTGTCATGCAACTAAATAGCTGCAATTGTTAAACTGACTTATTAACTTGCAGTTTTCTCAGTACTAAGCATCTAAATTTGGTCTGTTTCTGGCAATTCAAAAAAGGGTGATTCATGTTTTTGTTTGGTACACAAAGCAGTCAATGACAGGCTAGAAAGGTTTTTGATAGGCTAAAATAGGAACAGCATGTTCAGGCTGAAGGTTACTCAAAAAACACACAGCTTTTGGGAATCAGCAGTCAGCAGAACACGTGTACAACGGCTGCATAAACACAGCACAGAACTAAAAATAGTGCTACACTTACTCCTGTAAAACTCGTTCCGAGCAAGTAGACTGCAGGGGGCATTTAGAGTGGTCATGGTCAACTTTTATGTGTAAATATGACTAAACCAAAAGCTTGGAAAATGAGATGTCCTTTAGAACCTGAGAAGATGGAAAAAAAAGGGGTGAATTCAAGCAAATGAGCTTTGTTTTGTTTTTTGGTCAGGGTACAAATATCATCATCAGAGTGACATAAACAGCACATATTAGACTCAAAAATTCCTAGCAAAAATTTGGGCAAAGTTCTGTCTGAAACAGATGACAAAACTTGTTGACTCCACATAAAACAAACTGTGAATCACGGGTTTGTCAAAGGTCACAGAAAGGACTTTTGGCCCATACAGTCTCTTTTGCTTTGACAGTAAACAGAATGAATGCTAATGCTGGGTGGATGTAATCAGGGCCAGGGGAAATCTGCTGACTTTTCGTGATTTAAAAGATAGAAAGTCTATTTAAAGAAAGCCCCCCCTATAAGACATGAGTCAGAGTACTAGTTTTTTACGTACCACACTACTACTATAGTAGCTGAAAATTTTATCAAATTAACCTAACTAGTAAAACTAACAAGCAAGGGGTCTGTTTTATGAATGATAAGTTGTTCCAGTTCTATCATTATGTCATTAATCATGAAGTTATTAATAATGATGTTATATTATGAGTATTTCGTGTAAAATATGTGGAAACTTCTCTAGCCAAGAAAAGTCACAATACTTTGTGGTTTGGCATACTCCATGTCTGTTTGGATGGCTGTTTGTCATGCCTTTCATCGTTGGGGAGCACTGTAGCATCCCTGCCAAAATACTGTTCCATTTCTAAAAATAAAAGTCGGAGAGTCTGAGAGTCTGAGAGAAGACACCATGCTGTCATAGCCAGTCTGTGCTAATTATAGGAGTAATTCCCCTTTATAAAAATCCAGAAGTTTAATTCGAGCTCTTTGATGCAGAATAGGTAAGACAATACTGACTTCTGTAGTTATTTTAACACATAAAAGCACATTTAGTTAAGTCTCTTCTAAGCACAAGATTTCAGGCACTGGCCCTGATTTGCTAATCCTGTGTCAAGTGAACCTGAAATTGGTCCTGAACACAAAAGCTTTTGTGTAAAGCCACTGCTGGAAGAGATAATCCACATTGATATAACACACAAACACTGAGAACTACACTACAGTAAATCAGTGATCACATCATTTTTCTTGAAATAATAATGTCAACAGGTTAGATATATGAGGGTTAGATATATGGACAAATATATAGTAAAATATTCTTAGCATGAAAACAATTGTGTCAGTGCGCCATATATAGCTTTTAAGTTTAGTGTGTGTATCTATGTATGTATGTATGTATGAGAGGGAGAGAGCCATAAAAGACAGACTGTGAGTCGGCCTAAAAATATCAAATATTACTAACTAATCATCAATAAATTACTGGCCTGCAGGTATTGAATATTACTCTTCCTCCATTTGTAGTAACACAAAACACATTAACAAAACCCTCGTGTCCATTTCTAAATTTAGCTACAAATCAGGCTACAACAAACAACTCACCACATATAAAACAATGGCTAAACATATCTTGGAAAAATGTAATATTCTTCTATTATGTCAACACATATCAAGGTCAGTTAGAAACCTGAAAATAAATCATGTCATTAGAACGGCTGCATTAAAGATCATGCAATAGTAAGTTTTGATGTGGGCTTTCAGTAGACCTTGCCTTTTTGTAGGCTGTCTGTCATGTGTAAAAATCCTTAATGTCCAACAGCAAAATAAATGTTCCAGAAAAACTAAAACTTAGCCTTGGGAATTGTTCAGCATGTCCAAAAACACAAGTGAACTGAACCTTTATATCAAACCCCTCCCAGGCTGTAGGCACTTGGACGTTATTTGCTAAGGAGCTGAAGGTCCCACCCATCTTCTTTCTGGACCATTTGAGAGACACTAAAACAAGGAAAGGACCACTGAAATAAGAAAGAAGGGTGGAAGGAAGGGTGACCTGCTAAACATTTTCCACTCTCTGCCATTTGTTTTGTTTGTTTGTTTTGCAAAATAGACCAGCATTAATGCATAAATGCTACTGCTTTCATTCATGGAGTTTGTAAATATATTTACTGTAGGAGTAGCTTATAATTATTGGTTATTGATAACAATGGATGATGATTTTCCTGTTTAGTACATGAATACTTGCTCCCTAAGGCAACTACACAAAAAATTGATTTGAGATAATTTTTTGTTATTTTATTATGTAACATTTAAGTAGCACCTGTAAAGTAACCCGATTAAGCAGTCCAGCATCATCTAACCACCGGATTGGTTAATGGGGAATTTTCTGATTCCAGTATTGACCAATCAGAATCAGAGCTGAGCAGAAAAGTGTTTTTCTAAGTCGTCTATAATTTGTGTTTATGTTGCCAGTTTCAAAGCTTTTCAGAATTTCATCAGTGTTTCGTTTAAGTCAGATGTTTGAGAAAGCCGTGCAAATCATCAATGTTCTATGACCTATATTTGTCCGCATGGTAGGAATAACAGGAACACTTCAGCAGAAGGGAAAGGACCTGAGTCACTGGAAAGGAGCTAGAAACAGGAGGAGCCTGCTGTGTGAAGCATGCTCAGTTACTCTGCTGTTGATAGTAATGCCCAGCATTTAAAGGTCATTCTGTATAAAGGTGAATGGAGACCAGAAAATAACATAGGAAACAGAAGATAAAAAAGGGCCCTTTTCTGGACAATTCAACTTTAGAGAAGCTAGCACAAGCACAGCAGTCATGTGATCAGAATGCTGAGAAGTGTGTATGACAAGATTAAGATCAGATCAAATAAGATGAAAACTGTCAGAGTAAGTTCAGAGTAAAAAAACACCCAAAACACTATATATATATATATATATACACACACACACACACACACACACACACACAGATATATTTACATACACAACAATTACTTCATCCTTCTTGTCATAATATTTTATCCACATTTAAGATTTAAGAAGGTTGCAATAATAATGTAGCAACGGAAAAAATAAACCCACATGATGGAACTATAAAACACAATTGTTGCATGAGCTATTAACCCACATTCCACCCATCATGCTGTAAAAACTGTGGTTTGGTGCCAGAGTTGTGGAGGTTAGTGGGTGCATATCTATTTGTGGCTTGCCCTCTTTTGACTGTGTAATTTTGCAAAAGAGCAACATGAAACCTGCTTCTATATATTCATCATATACCTGCTATGTACCTGCTGGCTATATTCTCCTTTGTCTGAACGTGGGCAATATGATAAAGCTATACTGACACACAGCAGGCAGGGTGACGCTGCCCAGAGGAGCCAGCCGGGTCAGCTGACCCGTTTTACAAGATCAGAAACCATAAGAAAAGCAATATCCTTCAATCTTCATATAGTGACAGTTCACAGTTATACATTTTAAAGGCTGATATTCTTATTAAAGCACAGTGAATATAATATTTATATTGAACAGCAAAAAACAATGTGACATCATCAGACAAAGCACACAATAACTTTTATCACAAATATTAATACAACTATTACAAACTTCAATAAGTTCTAAATTACTTCTAAAAATAAAGATTCTAGTTATAACCAAAAATAAACTGACAGTATGACAATAAATGAAAACAATAATAAGCCTCACAAAGATTTTACTTTTCTTTAATAAACTTCAAAAACCTACAAATCAATATGCTGATTTAAAGACTCTATAACGTAACGTCCTGAACATTTTATTCTCCATAAAACTGAACACACCTGTTTAATAATCTACAGTCAAGCACTTTAATAGAGAAAAAAACAGTGACAGGAACAGACTAATCCAGAAGCTCAGAGAAAACAGCAGTGACCTCATCTCTGCAGATGATCACGCTGTGGCTGCATGAGCAGCGCAGGGACCCGGGCTCACCCGCACCCCCACTGCACCTCGACCATAAATCACTTATACACTTGGAACTACTGGAACTTTCACTGGAAAAATTCACATTATCATAAAGCTATTAGCCAGTCTTTCTCAACCAATGGGGGCCCTCAATAAACTAAAGAGCCTCAGGATGACAAAATGAGACAAAACAAGCATTAAAATAATCTAAAGCTGAATATTTTTATTGGGTGGAAATTGTCAAAAAGGCTGAGATCCATTGGTCTAAGCAACCCAAATCAAAATAATGTTATTATTATAAAAAACTACATATACAATATATATAAAGATATATAAACATCAGCTATATTACATATCTGAACACTGTTGAATTAATCAAATGTTTTTGAATAATTATCGCACTTACTAGGCTCGGGATAAAACACACAACTGTTTAAACTTTACAGTGTAAGCAGCTCTATAGATAATCAAGTCTTTGTATCTGAAAACACAGAGTTATAGTGGTATGTTTGTTGTTGTAAATGTGAAGGTTGCAGTGTTAAAGATAAAAAAACAGCCTCATAGTGAACATCGTCTTTCTTTTCTTTCTTTCACCAAATACATAAACATAAAAACAACGCATACATTAAAACCTAAACAAGTCTGCTATCCAAACTGTGCGTTAATAACATGCAATAAATTAACTTCAGTAATAGATTCTGCTCTGTTTGATTCCAAGCTACAGATCGTCACTGAAATTGCGTGCGTTGTGCGCCACCTGCTGGTCATATTTTATATTGACCAACCGTGACCTTTGAACAATACTTTCAACAACTGAATTATGCCGTTATGTAAACAATTCTATATCAGCTGCATTAACTCAACTGCATTAACTCAACAGTTAACTGCATTAACTGCATTAAGTAAAACATTTGTCTCATCACATAAACCATGTTTTTAAATGTACATTATGAATTAGGTCCATAAACCTTTGAGGTTGATGATATGGCAGTAAAACTGAATAGTTTATATGATCACAATAGTAAAACTTTGATGTAAACACTGGGGTAAATTGAATATATTTCTTTAAGTTTACTGGTCAAGTAAAATTGCCTAA
Organism: Ambastaia sidthimunki; assembly: GCA_036877625.1. NCBI lineage: Eukaryota > Metazoa > Chordata > Actinopteri > Cypriniformes > Botiidae > Ambastaia > Ambastaia sidthimunki. Next base: position 113,117 of record JAZGTK010000108.1, on the reverse strand, counting down.
ATAAGGAATTTGGCGAATTGCTCAAAATATTAAAACAATATAAATTATCATTTACAGAATTAAATTATTAAATATTATACAATATTAAAATAGTTATTTGACTTACTTTTGAATAAAATTAATCATTGATTTCACACAAGATTCAAACGACTTGAGTTCTACTTTCTAATCAGTTCTGTCTGTCTACTATTTATTGTTACCTAACAACAAGCTCAATAAAACAATATAACAGCATATACAGCCTTTGTATTTTCACTCCATAGTTAATTAATCTATACACACAAAAAGATTATCTCGGTAGGTAGCCAAAAAGTGCTTTAAATACGTACGTTTTTGAGTATCTGAAACAGATTAGAATCAATAAGTTGATTCTATAAAGCATCTGTCTTTGAGAATGATTCTGTTGTCAGTCTCATAATTTGCAAAGACAGAAATGTATCATCAGAATCACTCCAGGTCACTGTACCGGGTGATGTTTTCCAGCTCGTGTCTCAGGTCTTTAAAATTGGGCCGGTTCTCTGGCTGTGCGCTCCAGCAGGAGAGCATGATGTCATATATGAACTGTGGGCAACTGGGTGGGGAGGGCAATCTATAGCCATGCTGCGTGACCTGAATATATACCTCATTTGTTGCAAAACCTAGATGAAGGATAAATCAATCTAATTTAATATGTGATAATACAAATAATATAATTTAAAACATAACAATAACAAATATAATTTAATCTGAATGATAATGAAAACATCCTGAAACCTGACCTGGATACGGCACCCCGCCATAGGTGAACATCTCATATAGAAGAATTCCATATGACCAGACGTCAGATTTATTGGAGAATCGTCCGTGACTGATAGCCTCAGGTGCCGTCCACCTGTATGGTATTTTCCTCTCATTAGATAAATAAAAAGGCTCCTAGACATGAAGGAAAACATTAATAAACAGATCTGCCTGCCCATTATTTAATCTCATTACTGGCACATGCTAATAACTGATCATCTGAATTAAAGAGGTAATTTAATAATCTGATAATTAAAAGATAATTATGTTAAAACATGTGGCAATGAAATACAAATCCATTTCACAGGATCATAATTTCAGAATTCCGCACACACATTCCCATAAACAAATTCAAGAATAATTGTTTTCATATTGACATATACGTCAGACAGTATCAGTCATTTTTAACTTCAGCTGTGAATAAAATGCACTAGAAGAAAAGCATGTTTCTTTTTGTGTCTCATCGGCCGGGTGCTGCTAATGTACTGTACTGTACTGTACTGATGGAAATACAATATCATCAGACAGATGTTTAATGAATGCACAGATTTACCACAGACGCCTAAATATTTATTGAGAGAATGTGACCTACCAGCTCAGTGGGTTTACGCGATTACACTTTTCTGACAGAATGTTCTTTCTAACAACTACACCTTAAAATACAACTAAAAATACATGTGTAGTATTTGCTTTCAGGACTCTTACAGGAATGTACTGCCAAATGTAATACAAGTTTTAAAACATATAAGTCAATTTTATAAACCATGGGAGGCCTTTATTTTCTTCTAGAATATACACTGAATTAAACACTTGGCCCTACTATGCCATGGTAAGTGACCACACTTAAATGCCAATTGCATTTTATATTACTATAAAAATAAAATATATAGACACATTAATGTAAAAACATTTATTTTACTTTATATTTTAATCTTTTCATTTTACATTCACTATGGTAACGAATGGAGGGTCAGAGGGGAAACTGCATACTTTTTGGATAAACAATACAGGTATATATACATAAATCTGTATTAATGACTTTATATTAAAACTCTGGACATCATATCATCTCACCTTAATGATTCGGGCTAGGCCAAAATCAGCCAGTTTGCAGATATATCCATCTCCAACTAGAACATTTCTCGCAGCAAGATCTCTGTGAATGCTGTTATTAGCCTCTAAATATGCCATCCCATCTGCTATCTGATGCGCCATGTCCATCAGAGAGGCCCTGTCTAATGCCCCGCCCTCCTGACCTGAAAGATACAGAGACTAGAGATGAACTTAAGGAAAGAGAGAGAGAGGAAGTATAACCACATACACACACACACACACACACACACAGCTATCACATAATGTTAATTGACATTAGTTACTTTAATATTACAGTAATATATTCACTAAAATAAAAGCTATAATAATAATAATAAATTTAAAAAAAATTGTGGGGGGTAGTGACTGACCTCGGAGGAAGTTTAACAAGTTGCCCTTCTCCATGATCTCTGTGATGAGGTAATAGGGGATGGAGGATGTGCAGACTGCAAAGAGAGCAACCAGGTGCCTGTGCCGCAGTTGCTTCATAATCTGCACCTCCGACTGAAATTCTTTCTGCTTAAGACTGTCTGTGTTAGAGGGAGATACTGAGAAATCACACTTGTGGTGGATGATGATGCAACTGTCCATTGTAATACAGCTTATAACAAGGATGAGATTTCATTGCAGAATAACACACAGTAAAATGATGTTGTTGTGACAATTGTTGTACATTTTTGGCCAGGAACAAAACTGCTATAGGCAGCTATAATGTTTAGTTATGCTGTGGAAAGTTTGCAAATCCTACAATCATCTGTAGCATTACTTTTACCTGTTAGATCAAACATCTCAGCCAAAGTAGAATGTAAATCTATATTAACCTATTTACCTATGTAAACATGTATTAACAATATATATTCCATATGTGTTAGCAGTATATATTTCTGCTATGGTCACTCTGCTATGGTCACTCACAGTTGTAGATTTACTAGTGTAATGTGTTTGCCATTCAGTGTGATGCTCATTTGTTCTGCTTCAGCTCACAGAGAGTCTGGCAGGCACCAGTGCTGTGTGCAGTGTACAATCCAAACATGCTGATTGTATTAATTGTAAAGTATTCACACCATGAGGCTGCAAGCAGAGCAGAACACCTGTGGTGTTAGAATAGCTTGTTTTGTTGGAATGAAGTATTTGATCTTTGCCCAGTATAACTATAATAATGTAAATAAGCAAAAGCAAAATTCCCTGCAGTATTATAGGGCTGCTGTCTGCAGTATTGTGTATCTGGCTTTTGAAAGGCTCTAATTATAAAACAATTCCAGGGAAAAGGTGTGGAATTTTTGGAATGTCCACATCCCTACCTGTATACCATTTCCTGACAGTAGATGCCTTAAGTCCAAGTCTTTTTAGTTGTGTTCATAATAATAATGCTTTAATGATGGAACTAGAAACCTCTTCAATAAAGGCATGAATCTTTTATGAATCTGTGTTGTGAGGAACATGCCAATGTAACAGCAGTCCAGTCCTGTTGGGCTGAAACTCACTGATTGTTGTCCCATTTTAGAGCTTGATTTTACAAAAGGAAAGCTGAATGCTGGGAGCATTGTGCTAGCACCACCAAGATCCCGAATTTAATTCTTAGAAAACACATTGTACAATGACTGAGATGAAGATCTATTATCAATTTAGAATAAATTAAAACACACAGCTATAGATTTTAACAACAGCTTCACAGCCTTACTACTGCAGAACAGTGATTTTTTATGCCACATAACTGAATTTCTCACATTCAAACACAGCTGGAATTTCAGTTTTAATTAGGATAACATGCTTAATTAAGGATTTGAATTGGGAGACTAATTAATACGCGCCAGCAAATCCTTAAAAATAGAATTTGTTAGCAGTAGCTTTTGGCTCAGTTTGCTCTATGATTATATATATTGGGATGTGTCTGGTGGCTTCAATCACTGACACATTAGATGTGTTTGTATAAAAGATTAACAATTTTCAGCCTTGATTTGTGGCACCAGATCAGTTTAACACCCATGAGCTCACCATTGTTCTTGAGGATTTTAATGGCCACATAAATGCGATTTTTCCACTTGCCCCGGTAAACATCAGCGAAGTAGCCCTTGCCAAGTTGCTCTTCAAAAGTAAAGTCCTCTTTGGGCAGTTCCCACTCGTCCACTGTTGAGTGTGATAGATCCTGTGGTTGCGGCCTTTGCTACAGCCAGAAGGGTGGGTCAGAAAAGACAGGAAGTGATGTAAATCTTTCACTTCATGAACATTATAATAGGTGCCATTTGGTGCCTTTTAATAAAGACTCTTTAATAAAAAAATAATGACAGGTACATTGTTTGTTTTGCAAGTGGATTGAGGAGTCATTTTCAGAAACAAATTCACATCTTTATGCCATGTAATACAAATTGACATGCAATTTAAAAATGAAACTGACATTCTTATAAAACTGTAGCAACCGTTTCAACCACTTCCTCAGTTTACAAAACAGGAGACGAGAAAGAGAGATGACAGCAAGCAGAGGGGCACCAATTTAGATTCTCATAAGAAACAGACAAAAAAAAATAGAAACTTGACCTCACCCTAATGCAGGGGCATTTCAGTCTGTCCAAAAAAGCCAGCGGGTGAGACTGATAGTATTCTACCACATCCAGTAAGCTGGAGAATTTCATAGACTGTTCCACATAGAAATGACCGCTAACCTGGTAGATCTTGAAGTGTTTTGTCTTGTTCTGTGCTCTTACTATGAAAGATGGTTCAGGTTGATAAAAAAGTCAGATGCCAGCATGGTTTTCTTCAGCCATTAACACTAAACTTTCAAATGTCAAAAAACTATAAATAAAATACAGCTAGAATCTTAATGAACAGGACAAGCTGATTAACTTACTGACTCTTAGAGAACAATACAGACCTGAGATCACATGGCCCACATTGTCAGACTCACTGATTCGCACAAGAAAGGCTCCATCAGGATTTTCAGGTGACAGAAGATGACCGGAAGCCTCAACACGACTCATCTTTCCAAAGAACCACCTAAAGAAACATAGAAGATGGTTAATATTGTACCTGAAGAAATTTAATTTAAAATCACAATCAATCAATACTGTGCAGAAATAGATTAAAGAGGAAATATTACAGACTTCAGTTTTACTTATTTAAAAGTAGCCTAACATGTTACAATATTGCAGTATTATTGCAGTATTATATACTCTTAATATATAACTAACTGTGCCACAGTGTTACTTTAAATTAAAACATGTTATCAACCAACCAGGCTAAGCAAATTATTTACTATTTATTGAGGTTGAATAATGTTACCTGTTTAGGACGCATTTGTTTTCACTTATGTCTTCTCAATGCAAGTTTAAGTCTCATGTTCATTTCTAATTTATTATGGATGATTTCATCTTTTATTGCTTCCACAATGTCATTGTTTAGCCTGTTGTCTCTGTTCAGCGCATCCAGTACTCCAGTCATTGCTACCTTTACATTTTACGCACTTACAAGACACTTTTATCAATAGGTTATTTTTTAAATCAATAGGTCAGAAATTAGTCCACTGTGATTGAGATGCATAACTGGAATAAAAACATTTTCCTGGATCAACACCATTTCTGTCTTTTCTGTCGGCAAAATCACAGCGCCCCTGAATCTACATAGACGCTAAAGACGCTTAAGTCCAAACACACTTAAATGTTTCTCATGATATTAAAGGTTTGTTCGATTTGTAGCCAAATATAAAAAATGCATAATTTAGACTAATCTTTTCTAAACTAAAACTGTACTTTTGTTTTTTAAAACCAGGCTGGTAGCGGATAGTGAAAGAAAAGCACGGAATAAGATCCCAGCATACAGTTACTCCTTCAGTAGTGAGGAAAAGCCAGTAATGTATAGAGCTGTAGTCTAGGCAAAGGGTAGAAAAACTATATTTTTAAACAAGTGAAAAACAGGATAGCTACTCACGGGTGAGACTCAACGGATTCCACGCGGGACAGGTAATTGTACGGAACGTAACCGGAGGCTATAATACAGCCATTCGTGTCCGTTTTCCTCGCAGTCCACCAGTCTCCGGAACAGCTGACGATCTGGAACATATCACCGGCTTTAAACGATAACTCCTCGTCGTCTCGGGCCTCAAAATCCCACAGAGCCTTATATGTGCCATTGTCGGTGTTCCAAAGCGACTGGAGACCGCTCACCGGCGTTCGTGAGTAACGATGGACAGAGTCCGGTTCACTGTTAAATGTGCTGCTGGGACTATCTCCCGTAAAACCATTGTTAACCTTCGCGTTGTTTTCAACCTCGTCCCTTGAGGTTCCGTAAATTCTGTCCCATAATGTCTTGAGACATGGGCAAGTTTTCCTTAAAGATTCCTCCATGTGATACTGGCCCCGGGTTTGGCGCAGAAAAAACACCTGCTGTAGCGGCTACCGATGCTTTAGGGAACTGACATAAATGTACAATCTTCCGCATTTTACCACGTCTGTGCATGACACAGTTCAGCAGGCTAAACATACTTTATTATTTGAGGCTTGTGGCTTTTACAGCGGGTAATAAAATAGTCTACCACCACGTTTGGAAATTCCAGCCAGAATTAAGTCAGGTTACATTTTTTTTTGCCAAACAAATTATAAAAAAAAACTTCAGAAACATGCATACTGAAAAAATATTTTATTTACGAGTTATCCGTATAATACAACAAAAGGTCCACGACCCTCTTGTAAAATGCATCGGAAGACAATTAAATTCTGACATATATGCGATTTCTACGAAACAAGTCGGTAGGGAAACTTACCCAGGTAGTTTTTGGTCATATGGCTCCTGTATTAGATCTTAACCAGTGCTTGTTTCAAGAGCATAGACTTGATTTAAAAACAAGTTGTGCAAAACAATTTGTGCAGTCAGTCTTTAAAAACTCCACAATTATAACTTAAAATGTATGTACTTTCTCAAACCTATTAATGTGTTGGCAGGTGAATCATTTGTAAACATAAACTCTAACCTGAAAATAGACCAAATAACCTTCTGTTACTTTCCTGTATAAACTAAATGGACCAGATGAACTCTAGTGCAACATAAACTACAAGTGCAATGTGAACGCTATAACTGGTGCATAACAAAGTGCTTAATCTTATGACCACTAACTACTGATGTTCAATAGTCCTTATGATAATCTGGTCCTATTAGGTTAAGGAGATGCATTTTAATTCTTTTAGTATGTTCTAGAATGCCATTTCTCTCTCTGACTCTCCTGTGACTTCAAACAAGTCCTTTAACAGTTATTATTGCACCTTTATTAAACATAACTTACGTTATTATAACATAAGCAGTCAGAAAGTCTCATTGACACTGGAGTACACCATTGTGCATTTGTCTCTTGTGCAATTTTGTGTCACTTTTTCCTGTCACAGCACTTCTTTAAACATCTGTTCATGTTGTGTTCTAAACCTCAATGGTTTTATAGTAGATCCTGGAATAGATATTGTCTAGTTGTCTATGAAGTGCATGAAACGAGGGTCGTTTGGAAGGCTCGGCATGCCAGCAGTCCATCATAATTCGGTAGATGTTTGGGGGGCAACGACTTGGACTTGGTAACCTGTAGCCTGATGACAGGATCTCCATAACCTCCTTGTTACTCTTACCTGCAATTATATGGGAAACATTTAAAAAATATATACACATATGGGAGTGTATACGTGTATATGAAGTAGGATTAAAAAAACTGATTATGTAACATGTTTGGAAGCAACATAATTAATACTGCACTACATCTTGGGTTATCTTGATTTTAATGTGTCACACTTAAAATATTGAATGGGGGTTAGCACTGCCTTTTACATTGGTTTATGAACCATTTTAGTGCCAAATGTAAACCATCTGTTTTTGCATGTTTAAGGTGACTATAAACAGCCAGCATGGACTTTAGCAGATGCACAAGCAGTTATTAAAACAGGTCACCTGCCTGTCTCGCTTCATCAATGTTATTAAAGCTATAAATAGAGAAAATGATTTTTGCATATTCGTTATTCTTGAAGTCAAGATATATCAAATGGAAGTTACGCCAAGGATGACAAATGTATAGTATGAAATTATACAACATAAAAAAACAGGATTAATTCTAAACCCAGAGTAAAGTAGGAACTATAATTATATCATGTTCAATGATATAAAGAACTTCAATGATGTATTGACAACTTGACAAGAAATGTCTCTGGTTTTAAAAAAATCTGGTCACGTTAAACTGAGTAACATTACTATCTATGTTGCTAACTGAAAGTGATTACCCATGCAATATATCAGCAAAGGCATATGATATATTGACTAAAGGTTATGATCATAGTTACCTGTTGAACTATTGTGACTCAGCAATATCTGGTTTACTGTTAGCACTCAGTGCATGTTTCTGTTGTTTTCTATTTCAAATTGGGTTTATTTTTTCAGAAATATGTGCATATACTATATTGATTGAATTGTTTTTAATGAAAATTACAAAAGACTGAAATGTTGCTTGACCCAGGATTAAGAGTGGTAAGAAATTTTAGATTTAGGTTTAGGATAACTCAGGGTTAAGATCAGATTGAAAAGACCTAATGTAGATAAAGTGTGTAGTCATACCATCATACGGTATCAATCCTCGTGACATCATCTCGTAGAGGAGAACTCCAAAAGACCAGACGTCAGATTTGACTGAGAACCGCTGATAGAGAGCAGCTTCTGGGGCCGTCCAGCGCACAGGAATCTTGGTGTTTTTACTGGCTGTATACACACTGTCCTACACACAAACATAAAACAATCAATTACAACAATCTGACAATGTGATTATCTTATCTATTGTTTATTAATTAACTTCCTTGTCACACCCAGTTTGTGAGGCATTTACATTTATGCATTTGGCAGATGCTTTAATTCAAAGCGATTTACAGTGTGTGGCCTGGGAATCGAACCCACAACCTTTGTGCTGCTAACACAATGCTTTAACTACTGAGCCTCCTCTGTGTTTACTGTGTGTTAAACAGTTACATTTATTCATTACATTTATATAGCAGATGCTTTTATCCAAAGTGATGTACAAACATCACAAGCAATTTCTCAAGTTTACAATATAAACTAGATACTCAAGCGAGAGCAGAAACCAAATGCTGAATATATGAAAAAACATGTTTTTATCAAATACAGTGAATAGCAATTGCTTAGTTTATGGCTGAGGTGATTAGGCTCAAGTGCAGCCAGTAAATAAAGGCAGTGAAATTAACTACAATGGAACTGTAAAAAAACCCAAGTTCAGTTCATGTTGTTTGTTGTAAGGGCTGTACAGGGATCAGTTTGCCATTGATTTAAGTTGAAGTGGTGGTTTAATCAGAGACCCAGCGAGAGCAGTAAGTGAGAAGTGGCTTTAGCTTGGTAATGGCAAAAGGCAAAGCATGTGGTCCCTGTAATGTTAAAGTCACCATAAAGCAGAAGTTGTAACCGTCTTATCTTCCCTATAGTCACACATATCTGAGTGAAATGACTTCTGGAATGAGAGAAAATGTAGTGGAGGGACTTGATTTTGGAAATTGAACAGATCTCTGGAAGTTAGACGGGACAGAAGCTGCCTGGCCATTGGACAGTCAATATAGTCCCACCATAAGGGAGACACATACATCATTAGGAGACGTGGAACAACTTGGGTGGGGACATAAATGTGCACAGATAAATAATTTATAATTAACACTGAAAGTGACATGTTTTGTCCGATATATGTTAACCCATACCTGACATGTGACCTCTGCATTTAACCCATCACAAGTTAGGAATGAACACACACTGCAAGTCGTGAACACACACACACACCCGGAGCAGTGGGCAGCTATCACTGCAGCGCCTGGGGAGCAATCGGGGGTTAGGTGCCTTGCTCAAGGGCACTTCAGTTACTACCTGCCAGCGCTGGAAACGAACCAGCAACCTACTGATTACAAGCCCGACTCACTAACCAGTAGACCACAACTGCCCCCTTTATAGAAATGAAATGATGACAACTGCCCCCTTCACTGCTATATTCATAGAAAAAAATAAAAATAAAGCTGATTCCATTTCTGTAACTTTCTATTTCTAATTGGGTTTAGTTTCATTGTAGAACCACAGATACACATTTACACACTCCACATGTATACTTCTCTATCCACACATATGGATACACCTACAAGCCTGAGATGATGAATCAACAGCAGGTTGCATATATATATTCAATCATCCAGACACAGAACTGTTAAGACTTTGTGAAGTGTTACCATCTTCATTTACCGCATTATTACTGCTGAAATTGATTGTATTGTAAATACATTCTTATTTTGCACAGGTCTATGCACTTTATATGTATGTTTACTTTGTCTTGATGTATCATGAATATGTGCATATAATGTATTGATTAAATTGTTTACTGCTATAACTTGTCATCTCACATTCTTAATAGGAAAATCCTGTTTAATATAATTGGAGCACTTTATTTCTCTTTTGGTCACAGGATGTTTCCTGTGGCAATCAGGGTTTCTTAGGTGACTAGAAACATAGTAGCAACTAGCGCTTTTCGGTCTCTTTCACGCAGGAGTCAAATGAATTTATGAATATTACAGTACATTAAGTATCATTGTACACATTCAGATCTACAACATTCTGGTTGTTATTACCTTGATGATACAAGCGAGACCAAAATCAGCCACTTTACACACCAGGTCATCTCCAACCAGGATGTTCCGAGCAGCAAGATCTCTGTGGACAATGTGTCGGTCTTCCAGATAGGCCATTCCTTCTGCTATCTGACTGGCCATGTAGATCAGGTGAGCAGAGGTTAACACATGACCCTCTGGTGCTGTGGGAAGAGAGGAAAGATCATGCTTAGAGAACATGGGACATCAGGTTTTGCACAGACTTTGCCAGCTGAAGTGCATGATGTCATCAAAGAAAAAGTGAGCTACAGCAAATACTAAAATATTCAAAACTCATGTTCATGTTTCAGTTTTTACTCAAATTGTTGAACTGGAATTAAAATAGTATGAAAATGCAAAACAAGCATTTTCACTAGTGGTCTCAGATTTTTAGACCACATTTTTTATCATTATGATTATTTTAAGTGTTGATTTTTTTTAATCTGGTGAATTCTGGTGAATATTAAATTGAGATGTAAAAATATTTAATAAATAAACATGCAAGGGGTTAGGCATGTGTGGACTGTGTGAGATTATATGAATAATGGTGGAAATCAAGTGCTTTTGTGAGTTACAACACACAGCACACACAGATCCATCCATCTGTTCCAGGTCACTGTTACAACTCAACTAACTAAATACAACAGGAAATATGGAAATGTTTTCTAGTGTTAGTTTCACTGGTGCAGATCACAGGGTGATTTAATAATTAACAGTTTAGACAGTAAATAATGTAACAGACAGATGGAAAGGTCAAGGATATGAAAGCATTACTGTTAATTGTCATTTATTTCTGGTTGCAGTCAGATTAGGTAAAACATGTTTGTCAGTGCTGACATGATTGAAATATACTATATATAAGATCCATGCACAAGAGGTACGTACAGTTGTTTCATGCAATACTGTACAGTAATATTTATATATGAACCTGCAGGTACGTGTATAAGCCTGTAGTGAAATTGGGGAAATGAGAAGGTGAAAATAGAAGTGCATCTGATGTGACACTTACAGGAAAGGTAGGACTTCAGGCTTCCTTTAACCATGAGCTCAGTGACAATATAAACGGGTTCTCCTCGAGTGCAGAGAGCCAGGAGAGTAATCAGTTTAGGATGGTGCAGTCCCCTCAGTGCATGAACCTCCCTGACAAATTCATTCAGCCTTGTGTCCTCTATGGTAAGTGAGAGAACAGCAAAAGCCCCTTTTGGTCATCTTTATTTTTGAGAGTGTTAACAACACATCCAAAATAACTTTTACAGTACTACAGATTCTTTATCACAGTTGCTGTAATAGCAGGAACTGTATTGTTTTTCTCAGGATATGATGCAGTTTAAGGTCATAGACAACTTTAAACAAAATTAAAAAAATTAATATTGAAAATAGATTTTGTGATCCAGCTGGAAAAAAGCCAAGAGATTTCTTTGGATTTCTAAATGTGAAAGAGCAGCTTTGTGTGCTGATGCATAAACACTTTCTAGTGTAGACACATAACATTTCTACCAGTTAGTGCAGCAGAATGTGTGCTCATGCAGCAAAATTACAAAACCCATATGCTAAGATTTCACTGCATGCATACAAGATTTTAACCCCCCTATATTTGTCCTACAGTGCTTTGAGACATATAGTGACACGTCTTTGTATAGTGTGAATTTAAAGCGAGCTGAAAGGGAAGCGATGTCACACCTTGTTTGAGCATCTTGATAGCCACTTTTTGCTTCCTGGTGGTCCAGACAGCCTCCCACACCTCCCCAAAGTTGCCTTCCCCGAGTTTCTTAACAAGCTGGAACTCCTCTCTCGGTTGCTCCCATGGTTCCATGTCAAAGAGCTCCCGCTGCATGTGGATACACACAAAGCTTACAACAGACCTATTCCAAGAATTCTCCCCTATATCACACGCTGTGCATTTACTACAACACCAGGAAGATTAGACTTTAGAGTGAATGTGTAGTTAGTGAGTGGCAGGGCCAGATTAACATAGTGTGGGGCCCCTGGGCAACTACACCTCAAGCCCCCCCCCCACCTTTTGTACACTTACATTTACTAATAATCACATTTCACATGCTGGATCACGATGCAACAAAATCAGTTTCTCATGGATGTGTTGTGCGCAGGTTTAAATCAGGTCCAGTAGTTGATAATCATGGACTTTTACATGAAATAATGTTGACTGTAATTTTCCCAGTATTTTTTCCAGTCTAATTTTGGTTCTTGATACTGGATCATAATCCTTGTTGGTCCTGGAACATCATTCCTATCAACCAATCAGTAGTTTTAGGCTTAGAGATAGATTTTAGCCTAAAAAACTTCCAGTGTACTTATGTTACTGTCATTTAGGGTCAGTCTATGGTTAGGATTAAAGATAGGAGTTTCCGTTTGATTATTGTTGATAGGAATTTTGCTCCAGGACCAACAAAAGATATTGACCCAGTACTTCACAGTCACCATGCTGAAATAATTTGTGGATCCACAAACCTTAATAGCTATTCACTGAACTAACATACATTTATAAATGATTAAACAAACAGACGGCTGGTGATGCTGTGAAGATAAAATGGATGAAACACTGCAGAGTGAATATGTTTGCTGTGCTATTGTTTTAGGAAGCACATGAGTGAATAAATGGGCTTGTGTTAGTATCTCTCAGTGAAGCTGTGTGTCTATGGGCTGTAATTCTGTTTTTTTTCTAAAAAGAGGGAAGCAGAGAAGAGGGACTATCACCACAAGGCTAAAAGCCAAAGATATCAAATAAATATAAAGCAACTAATTTAATGGATTTCTGTGCAAAGATGCTTATTAAGATAAGCAGATTTAAAAACAAAAGTAATTATTGCAGGCTTATTAAAGGCACTGCCCACTGCCACTACACTGGAAACAGACTGCTTTTCTATATCACTAATTGCATCTCTAATGCAAAACTGATACCCATAATGGGATGCCCATTTATAAGCATTAGTTCATGGGGATAAAAACTTATGTCTAAAGTTAGAATTGCAAGTAATTCCAGTTAATCACTCAAATATGTGCGTGTGTTGCTGTGTGTGTATTAGATATTAAGAGATTCATACTTGCTGTACACATGGCTGGTCTAAGGGGCATCCCAGACTTCTGGAATTGTGCTGGTAATATCTGATAAGCTCATCCAGAGTAGCAAAAGAGATATTCTGGGATACAAAGTAAGCACCAACCGCTGAGCGATGAATGCGGCAATGGTAGACATTATTTTCACTTCTGACTGTAAAGCAAAGAATAAAATCATGTTTTTCTTCATAAATATCGACTTTGAAGATTTATAGAGAAAGTAGCTCAGTTATAAAGACAAACAGACAAACACAGCTAACTTTCTATTGCTGTCTTCTAAAGTGACAGAAAATGCTTAGTTGGCTGAACATGGAAGAGGAATATGGTGTTATGATCTCTGTGTGAGAGAGAGAGAGAGAGAGAGAGAGAGAGAGAGAGAGAGAGAGAGAGAGAGAGAGAGAGAGATGAGAGAGAGAGATGCTGTGTAGCCTAAAAAGATGGAGACAGGCAGAGAGAGGGTAACTTATGCCAAAAAGAATAATATGATTTGTGAAGGGGGCTCTACGCTGTCATGCAGATTAGACAGAAAACTGGAGATGTGCAAAGAATGAAGATATAAATAGAAATGATGTATGAAAAGGGAGTGCAGACAGAAAGAAGACCTCCAGGCGTTCAAATGTGTGAGACAGAAGGAGAAAACAAACCTGAGATGGTGTATTCATCACTGTGGCTCTCACTGATTCGTACCAAAAAGGAGCCAGTTTTATTCTGAGGAGCCAAAAGCAGCTCCTCAGCTTTTTGTCTGTTTATATTTCCATAGTACCACCTGTAAACAGATGAAAACAGTGAACAAACAGAATGAACAAACACTTGAACATATTTTACTTCAAAATCAAGTGAATTAACATTTCCTCAAAGATATGAAGCGTATTTAAACTACAACATTACTGTCAGGTCAATTACTGAAAGAACATCTTGCAATATGGTAATGCAAAACATATATTTGCATGACTGAAGCGCAATAAGGTAAAAAATAATCATATCCACATAGCAATGTATTTATTTATACATATGGTAGTATTTGTTGTACTGCCTTTGTATTAAAGCATTTATTTCTACACGATGCATTACAGTAACGCAAAGTGAAAATAACGTCTGGTCTTCAATGAAAAAGCTTCGTCTCTATATGCATTGTTTCCTTTTAATTTTGTTAATTTTGAAGTGACTTTAACCTGTTTTCCCAAGGATCACTATTAAACCATAAATACACTTATTAAAAACGATTTGCATGTATAAGAGAAAGGCTCATATTTTGCCCACATTGACCGCGTTCAGCTTGTCACAGTAAACACTGTGGCACCATGCAAAGTGTTGCCATGTTAAATATGGGTGCGGCACGGCGCACTGGCTTGTTTAGCAGGATCCCATGGTGCGTTAGTTTCAGTGAAACTCCACCAGGTGACAAATGCATCACTGACATAACAAGCAGTTACTTGTCAATGCTCTGTGGGAGGTTTGTTAATGAACTGACCCCGTTCAAGCAACAAAAGTATATGATGGTGCACAAAGCAGCCTCATTGTCCTCATGAACACATAATAAAGCCTTTTGTTAAACAGACGAGACGGTGCAGAAATACGAGCCTTCTGAGCCGAGGATATAGTGTATACAGCATTTATTTAAAGACATCCTGTTACCTGTTCATATTCTGCCTGTGCGCACGCGCGCGTGCTCGTGTGGCAGGCTCTTTTCATTCAACTCTAAATAAGCAATAGTGGCTATCAGCCACTCACTTATCAAGTGATCATAAATATTTGAAATGCAAAGCGTATCTTACAAATATAAACATATATAATCTCAACATAATCATCTAATATAAACAAATATAAACCTTTCTAATACATTGAACACGTATATTAAGCAGACTTACTTATAATTTGCGAATTCATCCTGTACTAGGGCCACATAATTTGCCGGGACTAGACCGGACTCCAAAGACCCGTTCAGCTTTTTGGCAAGTACAAACTCTCCCCTCTTTTCTATGACAGACAGTTTGTCCCCTTCCTTCACCGATAGCTCCTCTTCGCTGCGGGCTACAAAGTCAAACAGAGCAGCGTAAAGCTGTGCCGGCTTTTTCTTAGGCGCTGGGACCCGGATATCACCCGAAACAGTGCGAATCTCGGCCGGGTGAGCGATGTTCGGATGTAATTCGGGCCAAATCCAGTCCCATATGCTCTTAAAACATGGCATACAAGTGCGACAACAGTTCTCCATCCCAACACCCTCTTTCTAGAACTCCAGTGACGGACGCCAGGACAGCCAGAAAATCTGCCACCTCTCCAAAAAGCGAAAAGGTTTAAGTTCAAAATAAAGAAGATTGAGGATCCCTCGCCGACGGTGGCAGACCGTCCGTCGTGATTAAACGCCGGGAACCCCTTTGCTCAGTTAAACCAGTGCCGGCAACCATAGCGAAGGATCAGGTGAAACCGGTTCTGTTTCGGGATGGATCCCAAACAAACAAATTATCGCGATGTAGGTATGCGGAATAAATATGTCGAGTTTGACTTTAACGAGATCAAGACGAAGAGGACATGTAGCGATTTTTGTATCTCAAAGATTTTTTCTTTGTTTATCTAAAAATCGTCTGATCGTACTGATCCTCTCTCTCATTTTGAACATTGCGACTGACCACGATAGTTCGCTACAGCGTTTGGTGCCTCTCTGCTCCGGAGCAAAACGCCTCGGAATGTGTAACTTTGGCTACGATCAGACCCGTGTCTCATGTAGTGCGAGCATCTGTTAACTATGCGAAAAACTGCAGACCTTTTTATTATTTATAGATTAATCTAAAACACACATAGGTGTTTAAATCTCTACAATTTTAAATGAGGTATATTAGTATTAATATAAATACTTCACTCTAAACACCCTTTAAATTTTGACATTTTTAGCCAAAAGGGCGATTTGATTTACACACAAACACACGCACGCATACACACACTGCAAAGTTTCTCTTTGGACTGAGAAGAAATGTAGCTGCTAGGTGTTAGATATATCGCACACTGTTTTATTAGTATATTTAGCTTTGTGACATACAGCTTGGGAGAAAAAGTCACAATGTCATTTTCAGTGACATTTTAGAAGTGACGCCCCACTGGAAAAAAGCTTCATCTCAAATCATTGGTTTTCATTAATGAAAGTGATATGTTATAGGAGCCATCCATGCTGTTCTGCATTAAACAACAGAAACTGATTTTTTTCATTCAATATTTCCATTTCTTCACATGTTTTTATCAACACTTTTCTAAAGAATTAAAATATTTAGCCACATGTACTGAAAAAATTATTCACCGTTATATATGTAACACAATAAATATAAAAAAAAAGATTTATTTGATATATATATATTATGGTTATTAAACTGGGAAATGGGGTTGCCAATAAGAAGACTTTGTCAACTATAAAACAGTAATAATTTACCTGAGGAATAAACTCTGCTGTTCTTGTACTCTAATACTTGATGTCTGCACCCAATGAAGGGTGAGATAATGGCTTTAAATCATTAACCAACAAACGGCCATGTTCTCCAATAGTCAGAGGAAAAGGTTATTTTACATGTAAAAGTCTTCATTTCGAATACAGTTTGCCTGAAGGTAATAATTTAGGGGGCTTTCCTAGACAGATCTAATCAATGCTTTAAACCTTATGCTGCAAGTCCCATTTCCCTTAACAATAAAAGAATCAGGTCAAATTAAGCAATGCCTGAAAAGGAGAAAGAGGAACGTGTCTGAAGTAAACATAGCAACAACATAAAAATGAGAAATAAAGAGAGAATCTCAAAAATCTGTACATGTAAACATATCACTTCCACTGAGTCCAAAATGAGGAGGAAATAGACAGTTTCACATTGGTATTAGGTACATATCAAAACCAGAGCCAACGTCTGAGGCTCCTTATACAGCAGGAGAAATTAGAAGAAACTGACGGGATGGGAAAGATCCAAAGCACCAACAAATTATAAAAGAGAACAGACTAAAACGGGGAACCACGTTAATTTGAATGCAGCTGTACACCACTGTGATAGAAAAATATCTGATCAAAGCAGAACTTTTTTCTTTAATCGTGTAATTTAGCAGCAACCATAACCAGCGTCACACCTGAATGCGAAACCAGAACCCGTATGACCATCTGTGTATGTGGTGCATTTGAGTCAAGGTGGTTCAGAGACAGAACAAGACCTTTATCATACGACAGACGGGTTTGTTTACCGGTACACAAGATCACAGTAGATTACGATTTTTACTCATCAGAAAAAAGCCTCAGAGGTAATATATGATGGTAAATACAAAGAGCTAGGGGGTTTCAGTCTGTTCAAACTGGGTAATCAGTTCTGTTAAGCCCTTTTAAAGGCACGATGCAGCAAATAATGAGAAATGAGATTATTTTTTACCAGAACACAAGTCAACAACTTTCTAAACATTTTAAAGTTGGCTGCTGGAGTAAAATGTGGCGAAACACTGTAAATTTCTCACCACCGCAACAAGAAATGCTTTTAGTCAATACCGCACATTGATTAAAGTTTTTGGGAGTTGTGTTGCAAATGGGAATCTTGGCTTTATGTATCGAATACTGCTGCTAACATCTATTACTTAAACTTTAAAGTTAATGTGAATTGGCTGTGCAGTGGTATTGATTTTGATTATGAGAGCGCTTGAGCAGGTTGCCCTTGTGTTTTTGCAATCTGATGTGACCTTGGTTTGGCTGGCTGCTGGCATGTTGACATCCTTGTTTGGAATGTATAGACATACAGGACAACTTCACATGTGATGTTGGTATCGTTACAAAACAGTTCTGAAAAGACCACTTGCGATACAAAAAGAATTACAAAATAATAGTAATTGAGATAATTATAATAAAAATAGGAATCAGATAAAAAGGTTTCGACAGCGGGCCAAAGAACTCGCGAGAAGTCGTCTTGGAGAGTGAGAGATGGTCTGATTATGGCTAAAATACCCCTCACTCTTTCTGACGCACTGTACTGTATAACAACACACAGAACATAGCATGGAAACAAGACTGTGAACTAGTTACACCTTTTCCAAGATTGTCGTTTGCCTTGTTTTACAGTTTGTAGTTAAGGAGCTGTCCTTGAGTGAACTGGAGCAAAAAAGCAAAAAATGTTAAAAACAGATGAGTGACTTGCTTTCCAGCTTCTCTGCAGATAGGTTTAGCAGTCTTGGGTTCAAGTCACAAATTGTTAACCATCATACAGTTTTTATAAGTCCATATATAATAGCTCAGTGGCGTGTGAGGTTGGTGTATATTCAACGGCATTTGACAGTCAAATGAACAGGCAATGAGACCCAAACCCATATAAGACCTCAACGAGAGAAATAGAGAGAGACGAGTGAGTCAGTAAGAGAGAAAGACCAGGGCAGCTAGGATCTCTCCCTATGACTGGACCTCTCAACATCTATACGGCTCTTTTTGAGACAGGACAATAACATGGGAGAATAGACATAAATAACAGCAAGCACAGACAAGACGGACAGAGAGCAAATTTGATCCTGAGGAGGATTTTTTTGTCCCTAAATCAAACCTTGTAAGAACATTGTCCAGGTCCAAAATGACATTGTTTTCTTATAGAAAAAGCCTATTTTTAAAACCATTGAATTTGCATTGTGACAATATAATGACAATTAAGATAATCCTACATATTATCATCATTAACACAAAAATAACACCCTTTTATTACTACAAAGCAACAAAGAATCAAATATTATTTTATATATACTGTGTTAGTATTTGTACTGCCTTTAAAGAACTTTTAGGCATTAAGCTGAATTGGAAAAAAATAAATATATAAATTAAAAAATACAGATTTTTTTTCCTGTAATACAGTAAATCTTACTGTATTAAATTCTCATGCAAATTCTCATGGGGGGATAAAATAATGAAAACAATGTCAAAATGCAAAAACCGGTAATAGTTCTACAACAGGCTCCATTAGCTTCAATTATTTTAAAGAGTTTTTCAATGTTGAGAAGAAATGAAAACACGACCTGGTCACATTTTACATGACATTAAC
Source organism: Ambastaia sidthimunki (assembly GCA_036877625.1). NCBI lineage: Eukaryota > Metazoa > Chordata > Actinopteri > Cypriniformes > Botiidae > Ambastaia > Ambastaia sidthimunki. The sequence goes on along the minus strand of JAZGTK010000108.1, from coordinate 93,505 downwards.
CCAGTAACCTTATGCAGAAGCACAGTGTACGTTTCCTGCTGAAATAAAGGTAAAACAGTGAATAATCAGAGAGGACATGGATACACAGACAGATCAGACACTCTATGAGCTAAACACAGTGATGGGAGGCCTTGCACTGACAATTTTGCATATATCTTCACATTAACAGCGACATTCTAATCAAAAATCAGTATGTCAGTCAGGAGGGCTGATCTCTGCAGAGAATTCCCATAAATACAATACATTACATTTCTGCTTTGCTCCAATAAATCATTATTTCCGGTGTGTTTTGGATGGGCCGGGAAAATTGCACACAAATATGTCTTAAGAGGGCAGTGATGTCTCCGGTCACACGCTCGCACACACTACAACCACACGCACACACATTACCCAGAAACACAGAGCACTATAATGGCTTTCAATCACACCAAGGTCCTTTTCCCCATCATGTGTGTAAGTGGGGCTAAATGTATGTCATATGATTCTGAAAGCTCCTCAGTGGGGGGTTATGGTAGCCGCTATGTATTAATCTCTCTCCTTTAGGGCCGGGAATGCTTTTGATTATCATCTGCATTGCGATATTCATTCTCCATCCCCCACTAGCAGTGCACAATAGAACCTCGAGCTCCCAGATTAGCGCTGCTTCTGTGTGCATATGGAGCAAATTACAGTGACATTTCCACCAGCTCCTGAACGATTCTACCTCACTAACAAAGCATTTTTAAGCCTGTCCTGCAAAATATTCAGTTCACTATTGACTGTACAGCTGAGATAGCTAAGGGAGCCCCTTATGTCTGTTTATATGTACGTGTGCATTTGTGTGTGCGCCAAGCTTATGGGCCAAAAACTTATGGGCCAAAAACAAAGTTGATCACTATTGGTCTTCAGATTTAAGCACACACTGAAGCACTTGAACACTAAAACAAACAATTCCAACGAAAATACGAAAACGACTGCAAAGCAAACAAAAGCAGCCCTCTGTATTAAACAAACGCTCTCAACCAGAACGCAAAACAGTGATTAATCAACACAGCAGTTTTTAATCTTTCTTCTGTCTGTTTTGGCCATCGTTCGTTCATTTTTTTTTTGCCTTGGTACGTTTCGTCTTGAGGTGCTCTGGTTGTGGGAGGCTTGAGGTTTCAGGTTTGTGGCGTTACAACTGAGTCCATAGCAGCAGAGTGGATTAATGGCCATAAAGAAAAGTCAACAGATAAAAGAACAAACAACTTTGTCCTCCTTCCACCTCAAATCTTTCCTCTCTGTTTTCCTCTGGAACAGTGCGGAAAGGATGTGTTGGAGAAATAGGGCACAGTATAGAAACAAGGAGAACAGGAGTGACCCGTAGAGGGGAAATGGAGTGTAGAGTTGGCATCTGTAAGGGTGACGGGTGGGTTCAAATGCATCACGAAGGGCTACAGTAAGTGTTGAGGCCCGAAAAGATCCAGTGGATTATATCTCAACCTCACCAGAACACTGTCCACAAAAGACAAATCCGCCATTTTCCAGATTAAGTCCAGTGTATTTATGTGATCAATACCATAAAATGGATCAGAATATATACAGAACATTCACTGCAAAAAAAGCTTTTCTTAATCCCTGTTTCTGTTTCGTTTTCCAGTAATAAATCTATTTAGTCACAAAACAAGATAAGCATTAATGTAGTTTAACTATGCCAATGGCAAAAAATGCTCAGACAAATGGCAATGGGCATATATTTTTTAAAACAAGCCTTATGTTATGCAACTTAGATTTAATTTAAGTAAATCTATCTTGTTTTTGGGATATTTAGATATATTTACTGGGAAACAAGACAAAAGTACTGATTAAGGAAACTGTTTTGCAGTATTCGTAAATTGACAAGAAAATCAGCATTTGAACCACAGAAATTCAAATTCATCCCACTCTCTGCTTTCAATGGCTGAATCTCAGGCTGCTGAGATGCAGTGGACCGTGAAGCTGAGGACGGACAGGTGATCATTTTCTTCTCCCCCACACAGAGAGAGAACGCTGGGAGTGAGAGAGAGGGCAGAACAGACAGGCTGAGGTATTTCCAGGTGAGCTTCCACCTGCATCTATATGCATATGTTTCATGTCAGAGGTCAGAACAAATGGAAAAGTGCTTCGGGACACAGAGAGTGCTATTTACAGCAAATACAAACGTCTCTTGATTTTCTTTTTTCCTCTTTCTTTCCATTACACCTCAAAATCAAAAGTGTTTTCATTTAAGTTAGTGCCATTTGGAGGATTAGTGTGCCGTAATACCTCCTTTTAAACAGCTGAAAACAAAAAGCAGAGGGGCAAGGAGGCGGAACATCAATGAATGGAGGGTAAATGGATGGAGACTTTGGAGAAGGCATAAATCAATATGAAGTGCATACAGACACACAGAACCGTCCAATCGCAAGCCTCTCTTCAGTAAAGCAGCACTGCAGTGTCTTTCAGAGCTCCTATCGCTGTGGCAACTCGCGCATACCTCCGCATCTTCTCCAGTTCATCTCTCAGCCACTCTCGCCCCAATGAGAAGCTCCAACAAGCTGAAATGAAAGTGAAAGTTTGATGGCGCTGTGTTTGTTCTCTCTCATTCCATTAACTTTTGAGAGCCAGATGGTTCTACTTGGTGACCAGAAAACTCTCATGATGATGATGATGATGGTTATGAAAGCTCCATATTTAGAAGAGAGAGAGAGGGAAAAGTTCAGTTCTGCTGTAGTATGAGGTTCTCCAGCTCGTCTGCCGATCGGAGAAGGAACGCAGCAGATTCGCGGTACCCAGCGATCAGCTGTCGCACTGCTGCCACCTCTGTATGGCTGAGCTGAGCTGAAGCCCCGCCCCCTCCTCCGTTCCTCCCGAGACTACTGGAGCTTGACGAGGATGAATTGGAGGCCAGAGACTTCATACTGAGATCAGTAGGACCTAAACAAGGTGCGATAATGAGAAAGAGAGTAAAAAATATGTACCGCAAACAAAACTGTTAAAAAAATAAAACTTGCTTTCTGAAAGTATATGAATTAAGCATTTTTTCATATCCTAATGGTGTTTATGTTTCTTGTATGTACGGTACAGCAAGGTAAACATTTCATCAGTAAGTGCGCTCCCTGGACATTTGCCCACGACCTTCGCGATGCTAATGTCATGCTCTGCCAGCTAAACTACAGCAGCAGGCACAGAACATACATTTTGTGAAGTTTACATTTTGTGAACTGTTTTTCAATGGAGTAAAAAAAAGTTTGTGTTTAATCTGAAAACATGTCTTACTGCTGTACACAAAATTAATGTATCATGCTAAAAGGAAGTTCTGATATTTTTATATGAAAACAAGACAAAAATAATGTTAATTGTTTTGAAGTACTAGCAAAGTGCACTAGCATATTCTGGGAAAAAATATTATTTGCCATTAGATTATATTACATTAGACATTATTATAACCATTAGATGCTCTCTCACCATTGGTCTGGGCAGTAGCGGTTGTCAGGGATACAGGGTGTTGAAGGCTGCCACACAGTCCGCCGTAACCACGGTAACTGTAGTTAAGGCCTCCGTTAATGTATAGCTGGTCCTGGGAGTAGGCTGCGAGTGAGTACGCAGAGTGGGCCAGCGAGATCGGCTCGCGGGAGACGGGCTTATCGAGCGCTTCCTCCTGAGAGGGACAGAGGGAATGACAGGCATACACACTTCCATTAAAAAACACTGACATAACACACCTGCACACTGAAGAATGAAGTAACATACGTGTGCCTGGTAGACGTCCATGCGCATTCTTTTGGCGGCTTTGCGTGATTCGCTCTCGCAGGCGGCTGCTAGAATGTTTTCAGCCATTGCTGAGGTCAGGTGGGGGGGTGTGGGTCGAGTCTGCTAGAATACACACATATCAGGTCAATGAATGGAATCAAGATAACAATGCAACAAATACAGATCTGTCATACTTTAAACTGAAATGAACAGGAGGAGAATAACTTTGCATTATGTGTTTCAGTAACTGTTAAAGATAATGTTTGTGTATCACTTACAAAGATGAGTAAAATTTCAATAACATTAAGGCACTCCATCCAAAGAAACTATTTTCCCCACCTTAAATAGATGTTTAATTTACAAACTAGGTTGTGCTGAATAATTTATGTACTGTAAGTGCTTTAACAAAAATACAGGTCTGGTAACTTCTGTTCTTAGTGCATTTAAAAAGAAGATTAATTTTGTGTAGAAATCAACACTATATCATTAATGCTGTATATAGAAATTTGAACATTTTTTTAAGTTGCATTCCTCATTATTTTGACTGAATTGTACAGTATTGGCCAGCAGGGGGCGGTAGATGATATCTGATCATGTAAAGAGTTAAAATCATGCGTGTATGTGTACCTCCATGCCGTTTTTCTTCATACGGCGGCAGGATTTGAGGTAGGTGCGGATGCGTTTGCGAGCGCGCTCCTGGAACTCCGGGAACTGCCGGCTGCACGATTCAATAATGGCTTGGATCTTTTCTTTAGGCTGTTTGGAGATTGGCACCATACGGTCCAGATTCTCATCCACAAACAGACGCACAAACATCTGAAGAGACAATAATAATGTCAGCTCGCTAAATTCACTTCTTATAGGTTGAAATAAATAAAACGAATACAACTAAAAAACTAATTACATCAAAATACATTTTCATGACCCAAATGAACCAAAATTAAAATTACCACATTGTTTTTATAATTATGACACAGTACATTGGCAAAAAGTTAAAACTAGAACTAGAAAAAGTTGAAGACAAATTAGATTACCAGTGAACCAGTGATATTAAAAAAATAGTTTGAGTTACAAACAGAAAGCCACGAGAGGTCACATGGTTTTCAAGGATGATACGTCTATGACCTATTAATGCAGTAGAAAAGAACATGTTTCAGTGTCCTAATTTGCTTGTGTTACTTTAATTACTCACATTAAAGGCCTTTAGCCTTTCTGGGTCGACTCCTTCCACATCATTTATCTTATCGCTATCATCGTGGTCGTCGTGGTCATCGTCATCATCATCGGCCGCATGAGACCGACCGACGGTCAGATCTTCAGCGCATATCTCCATCTTTATTGAATCATAACTCCCTGAACTGTACTGAGGAGACTACACACACACACACACACACACAAAAGAACCAAGGTGAACCTTCTGTCTGCATGAGCATACAGATTATCAGAAAAGCCTTTCAAAGGAGGAAAAGGGATTGAAAGACGTATCAAAAAGATGATGTCGTCCAATGAGGCCATTCACGTTTATGAAAACTGCGTCTTCAAGGTCTAACTGCGTTATTCAGACGTTCTCTGTATATAACATCTCGGGCTGCATTTCATATCATGAATTTGTATGCAAGCTTGTTTGAAAAACATCTTTATACAAAGACAAAACAAGCAGGATGGGAAGGAATCAGAGCTGGCCATGGAAAACGGGAATGAAAGTTTCTATTCAGATGAAAGCTCAGTGTATCATTCAAAGCTCAGATTCGGTCTAAATGAGGATTTTTGGCATGCTGAACAGGATACAGAGGTTTGATTGAGAGCCTTTTTATTACTTCTATTTCAATGCAATGTACACTCAACATACAACAAACTGATGCACAAGGGTGAAGCTAAAGTCTACTGAAGATACCAGTAGTTGAAGGCAGGGTAACATTTTTTGTTATGCTGGTTGAAAGTCTCTTCAAATCCTGATGAAAATCACTAAATGGTCTAAATATATTTACATATTTATGCAGTATATTTTATGGAATGTGTGAGATCATAAAATGTTATGCAATAACAGGCTGTCCTACTTGGCTGTCAAATTAAGTATTTGCCTACCTCCATGCATTGTTTATGATTTTTTTTGGGGGGGGGGTCTAAGGGTGGGATCTTATGCTTTCACAGCTAGCTTGCTATTGCTAGATTCTCTGAAGTTCCCTGTATTAGCTTTAAATGTATCTATGTGTTTGAGAGTATATATATCATTATGCATAATTACATATTACGCAAGTATATATATGTATTTTTTTGATTAAATGAATAAACACTATGTAAAACATGTTGTATAGTTGTACGTGTACCTTGTTGGTATAGTCCCTGATGTCTCGGTCAAGGCGCAGCTCTGTGGATTTGGGGTATTTTCTGCGTAGCTCCTCAGCATGCTCAGGGTTAAAGGTCGCCAGCATGGCAGCAGCAGTGGGCAGGGCCTGACTCAGTCTCTCGTTGAGGTTCACTGGTTGCTGGTCCTCTGAAGATGAAGACGAGGAAGTCGTGCTAAAGTCAAGAGGCACTGTGCCGCTACTTCTGTTCCCGTTCACCTCGGCGTAAGAGCCTGATCCAGGTCCTGTCCCTGTACTGTCACTCGCACCGGCCACGCCCACAGAGGGAGGAGTCAGTGTGTGCAGTCCATTGCCACTCCCACTTTCAGAAGAAGAATCATCTGTAAATAAACACATTATAAATAGCTGTCATAACCTTCAGCAAATATACTGCACTGGGTCATTCCAATAACATACAGCTGTCATTCAAACACATTAAATTTCTAATGTGTATTAATTCAGCTAAACCTTAAATGTAGAGAAGTGTACTGTTGTATTTATTCAAGACAACTGCAATAAAATCATTATTATATTAAAACTGTTGTTTATAGTTTGGGCAACAACAGAATGTACATCTCAAAAACAGAATGTATAAGCAGCCATGCTGAAATTCAACAAACTGTCTGCAGGGGGCACTATAGAGTAATTACTGAGTCTGTTTGTGAGCAGAAAACCTGTGCATTGCTTTTTTATAAGATGCCCCTAGTCAAAACACAAGATTTTTTATGTTTGTTGTCTACTGCCAAGAGTTCTTCCTGTCATGCTAACAAGGTTAGCACGCTAATGTGCAACACTGGAAGCATTCACAGCATGTACGAATGACAGCCTTAGTCTGGCTCTACATCCACTACACCAAAGTCTACTCTACCAGATGGCAGTCTATGGTGTGTGTGGTGTTTAAAGCTTTCCAGTTTGAAGGGTTGGATGTAAAAGATGCATACCAGAGAAGAGCCAGACGGAGCACTAAACACATACATACAAAGAACCCTGACACCACTAAATACACAACATATCCCCGCTGTCATTCACAGACATATAGGAAACAATTGCAAAATCACTAACAATAGATTGGCTGGTTGAAAAATTGAATTTGCTGATATTTGGTTTTGTCATATTTTCAAAATTGAATGGACTGGTCTTAAGGAAGCTTTCTTAGAGGGTGTTTACATAAGACATGTTCTTGCATTCAAAAACAGCTTAATAGACTACAATAGAATACAACGTGTATTCAACGAGAATGCAGGTGTAATGAGACATGCTTTTAAAAGATGGACTATGTGTTTGTCAACCTCATTGATCAACAAGTCGGTTGTGACTTATTCCAAAACATATGTATTGTAACTACATTTCATTTCAGCAATTGTCTGTCATATTTACTGCCATTAAACTGCATTATATGTGTATCAGTTTATTATGTCAGTCACTTGTTCTCTTGATAACAGCAATGGCTGTTGAAAACCAATATTGACTGATCATTAAAAATGACCACATCTTCTTCCACCGTCCATAAATGTACTACACATACAAACAGACACAGCTGCTAACTACAAAGACATCACAGATGCAGACAACCGAGAAAACGAAAACAACAACCAAAAATAACTGTAAAAAACTGTAAAGACATAATGCCTATACATGTAGCTATAGGGAAAAAACAGTAAGGGCAGAATTGGGGTCAGCGTACAGTGGCAACAGAAAAAAAATCGAAAGGGAATAGAGAGAGACAGAGAGAGGGAGAGAGAGATAGAGAGATAAAAGGAGAGGGACGGGATGGATTGGATGTGTAGGAGAACACAGGCCTGGAGATTGGATGGAAGGGAGGGGGAATACGGATAGGAGTGAGTTAGTGGACGAGGGCAGCAGGAAGCAGGTCAGAGTCAGGGGCAGAATGAACATCAGCCTGGAGAGGATGAGGGGATGGGGGGATGGTGAAATTATCTGTGGAGGACACTGCATGAGAGGAACCAGATAGGAGGGAGCAAAATTAAAGCTGGTGGTACAGCAAGACAGAAGGGGGGAGAGAGAGAGAGAGAGAGAGAGAGAGAGAGAGAGACAGGTGCATACTTATTGGAGTATAAAGAGTATTCATGCAGGGACAGGAAGGCCGGACTAATGCCTGCCAGCTCTGCTAAAAAGCTCTACAGCGCTCAGACACACACACACTTTCTCTCTTTCCCTCCTTCGCTTTTTCTTTCAGCAAAGGTGTTTGAATGACAGATGTGAAAGCTTCCAATATTATGTACATAAAATGCGTGAGTGTGTGTGTTCCTGCAGCTCTCCACTGCAGTAAATGTGTCTGTCTTCTGCTGTGATGTGTTGAATACTCTATTTGCTTGCCTCGTTTCAGTAAACGCCTGCTGCAGTCAAGCTTTTGAAGTGCAGATGTTGGACTGAGTCTGAGCTTTTTCTATTGGCTATATCTATACTTATTTCCTGAGGGCTGACATGTACATTGGTTGTTAGGCATGTTTTCCCAAAGTTAACTTTTTTGATGCCTGCTGTGTGAATTGAAAAAACATAATGTTTGAAAAAAAATTGAAAAAACATAACATTAATGTTTGGTAATTAAAGATTTGCTGGGGGATGTGTTTTTTGTTATGTATTACAGTACAGAACAAAGCTGTCATTGTAATATTTCAGCCTGGACAAACACACAGACTTTTCCTGAAAACACACTTTCAGAGAAACCAGGCCCCCATTATGAAAATGACAAGAAGTTAGTCAAGGTTCTTAGATGGAGAGTTGCCTGTGTTAACCTTCTTAACATGCTTCTAATTCCCCCAAAGCAGGAGGAAGCTTTCTGAAGCTCTCCTTAGCTATTTGAGGAGAATAATGACAGCCAATAAAATCTCTTTAGCGTGTGACAAGCGTAAAATATGATTAGCTGTGGCTTGTGTCACTCAACTGGCTCTGGTCCAGTTTGCTTTCTCTATTAATCATCCAGAGTAAAAGCCCCTATAGACAATCTGTAAATTGTGTTTGAACGTCCTGCTCTACCTGTTGTTTTTGCTGTCCTGCAAAAACTTCAAATCTATCTCATCAGGCTCTAAATACGTTGAATTTTTGTGCCAATTTTGGGTCAAATGTGTGGAATTCTGTTGCAGATTTAAATTCAGCTGTGTTAAATGGAGATGACAGTACTGCACTATTATTGGTAGCTGAAAGCATTATAAAATAACCCAGTTGTTTAATAAACAAACACACAAAAGGCAAGGAATATAAAAAATAACAAGTGTCTGGAGAGCTTTCTGTGTGGCCTTGGCCATCCTACCACTGATATATTAATTTCAAGGTAGAACGTCCCTTTACATTATGATGCTATTTCCAAGTTCAACATGTCAAACATTGTACAGTATGCTCACATAAAAGATAAGCTTTTATAATTGTTCGTGCTACATTTATGAAGTATGGGTAGAACAAAATTCAGTGTCAAATCAGTCTTGTAAAAATTATCACCTTTAATGTGACAAATCCTGTGAGAATGAACTCATAAATGATTTACACACTTTATTTTTACTCTGATTTGAAAAACATTTACATTTTATAATTTTTACTTATTACTTTTTATTTAATTTTACAAATTCTGCTTGCATTCCATGAATGAGGTCTACTGCATTTTTCTCTGTGCTACGAGTTACTATACTGGTGCTGTATAAACATACACCTGCCTCTCTGAGCAAACCCACGGCGAGCTGAGTGATTGACGCTATGTTTATTCCCGCAATCGCTCTGGCAGGTGTGTGTGTGTGTTTGCGTGTGACACACAGACACACAGAGGGGTGTAAGCACAACAGTCAATATCACCGCTGTGCTTCCTGTCTCACAGTCCCAGTAATGACCAATCAGGCGTAATGATCCAGTCTACCCAGCAGGCCCTGTGAGAACTCCTCATAACACAAACATTTCATCAAGTCCACAGCTCAGTCCATACGATGATTGGCAGATAGGATGGGTTTTGTACGTTCCCAATGTCCCCCACAGACATATGTATACGGCACAGAAATGGAGCGGAGGCAAGCAGGAAGGAGAGAGAAGGTCTGCAGTCTCCTTGTGCTGTAATTGACTGTTTTTTTAATTCATGCGGATGACCTCCAATTAGCGTGTTCCTTCGATAAGCTGCAGTCTGTCAGTCAACCCCCTCTCCTGCAGTCTAACACAATCACCTTCACCACACACACACCTACACATGCATATCACACACCTTTCTCCTCCACCTTCATTCCTCACACTAGAGATGTTTCCAAAATCAATTTTACAGTGAAATGTCTAAACGATTAGCCGACCAATCGGTCTTCAGGAAGTCCTGTATAATTAGACTGATTTCAAGTTTGCTTGAACTGAAATGGAACAAAATGCTGGGATCTCAGGAGGTGATTTATAAAGGTCAAAACAGTACAGCGCAAAAAAAACCACTATAAACTAGTCGACCTCACTAATCGACCAGTTGATTGTTGGATGACTAGTAGACCTTCACGACCCATCCTTCATTCTGTCCTCTCTTCTCAGTCTGACATACAGCTGGTGCAGGGAAGGCAAATTCCTCCCTCCCCACTTCCCCCATCTTTCCATCTGAACCATTTTTCCTCACTTCTGCACAATAGAGACCCACCCTGTCTTCATCCACTACCCCTCCTCTCCTCCCTGCTCCTCTAAAAAATAAAAGACAGAGTTTCGATACCAGAGGACAGAGAGAGAGCTGACGGTGCGGTCCAGCTGCTCTGAATGTCACAGTGATTCATTGGGGCATTTAGCGCACTGGGGACAGAATAACACTGGAGTGTGTGTGTTTAAGAGGGCAGAGGTCTAAGAGGCACAAGGGTCTATACACACACGCACACATAAACGTGGTGTTTGAAACCAGGCTCATGTCTTGAGTTGCCATCAGGTTGTGAGGATGGTCCACAGACAGTCAATCAATGCTTTACCCATGATTCTCTTGGGGCAGGGGGTGCTTGTGGGGGGCAGGCAGGAACAGCAAAGTGCTGCATCAGCCACCAGCTGCCAACAAACACATTATAAAAAACATCCTTAACACAAACGAGACACTAAAACCACACAGACACATTAACATGCACTCTCTCTAATTTAAACTAGTGTGCTATGGCTCCAAAACCGAGTTGCCTGCATTTTGAGGCATCATGGGTGTACTTCTGAAGCAAAGGTCCACAAAGTAAACAGCATGATACCTAGAATGTACTGCAACAAGCTCAGTGAAAAATCTATTCAAGAATGCAGAGGGAAATAGTGAAGAGATTTTTTTTTAAATATACTTCTTGCCACTAAAGTCCATTTTGGAGTAAACATTTATGGAGAAGTCATGGACAATTTTGAGAAAGCTGATTGGCCATTCCAACAGCTCAGTAAATTAGCTACAATAGCAGCACAGTTCAATAACTGTAAGGTTAAGCCTTGTTCTTTCGAAATCAAAGAAATACTCACCTGTCTTAACTATTTTCAGTGCTTGTTAATAAATTAACTTGTTAAATGTATAACTTGTTAATTAAAACAAACTATGAATTAAAGTGTACTCTGCTTAAACACTGATTCTCTTCAGGATTAAACAAACATTTTAATCAATATGATTTAACGTACAACAATGATTTCATATTTTACAGAAGCCAGTAAATCAATGTTTTCATTATAGTCTGGTTAGAAAACATTGATTTAAATAAACTGTACAGATAAAGCAGGACATTAATTAAGAGAATTGCTTCTTTAATGCAGCAATGGGACAACAATAAAATTATACTTTACGGCATACAGCATAACCTGCAGCTGCTGTGAGTGTAAATAAAGTCAATGCATGAACTGCACACTCATTGTGGGCTCTTTGTTTTGTTTCGGGGACAGCTAACCTAAAATCTAGTTCACCATTCAATTGGCAAAACACTACAACATCAGAAAGAATAAAGCAAAAAATACAACTCAACCCTGTGGTCTTCACACATCATGTTGAGGGGTTGAGAATGAGGTTATGTCTGTATAACATGTAAAAATAAAGAAAGACATGTATGTATACAAACATAATAACGTATCAAAATGCTGTTGCAAATGAATATATCCACAGGTCAGTTAAGGAGGCCGTGAGACTACACACAGCATGACTGGGATTCCATTTAGCACAAACGAATAATACACTGATTCTCACACACTCACACTCACACACACACACACACACACACACACACACACACACACACACACACACACACACACACACACACACACACTGATGTTGAAAACAGAACAGATCTCTTTACACCCACACACACTTATGCATGTATGCATTCATGCATATGAATGCCTGTTTCTCCAAAGAATATGCGCATGCATATATGCATAGCAGCACAATACACCACTGTAGGTACAGTATATACAGTATGACTTACAGTATAATGTGATATTAGGAGCGTGTGAAAAAAGAAACTCTGTCTGCTTAAGTAAAACCATTGTGAAATCCACATTGTTAGGGCAGTTGTTCCACACTGAAGTGCAGGGAGGCTCCTATAGTAATTTACAGCAAGTTTAGAAGCTGCAATTAAAAATGTTTTTTTAAAGGAATGTGTTTTATTACACCACTGCAACAAAACAAACAGCAATAAATTCACTTTGAGTGTGCAATTCATGCATTGACTATATATTTGATCAATTCATTAAACCTGAGGAAGCCCTAAATGAATGAACACTGAGAATTATGGGAAATTTTTCGCCTCATAAACCGGCTAAATGAGCTTTTCTTTTCTGCCCAACTTTATAGCTGTTTTCAATCAACACTACACAAAATGCATACAAACTACACTGTACAGTTAACATTTAAAATTACATTTTAATTATGATCCATAGAATCTGTTATCTGTACAAACTGACACACCCGGCTCTGTGTGCGTGAAATTTGATGACACTGTTGTGGCATTTATCGTGTAAATACAGTCATATACAGTAATAACTGAAAGGCAGTATAAGACACTATGAGGACCTGAGAGGAAAAATCAGGCTGATTATATAGAACTATCAAACCAATGTAGATAGAACTGAGTCAGTACTAAACTGTGTGTATGAGGTGGGTTAGTGTTAATGTGTCCCGGTGACTTATGTCAGCTTCAGGGTTTATTTCCAGGTCTCAGTGGAGTTGACCTGAGCGCAGGCAGTAACAGATACTAATTCTTTCACTTCTACTTCCCGAGCCACCCTGCAGGGAGTGTGTGTATATGTGTCTGCATGTGTGTGTTGGACTCCACTCTGTGGGATTACAATAGATTATCCTGCTAAGATGCGGCACGAGCTGCTCCCATCTCGGCACAAGGCCTGGCATTGCCATAGCAACCCCGCCACCCCCCCAGCAGGCCCCTATCCACTCTTGTAGCAGTGACAGCTGCCCCCTGCCCCGAAACAGAGAGAGATGGGTCAGTACAGTACGACTAAAAAGAGTGAGAGTGTAAACAGAGAGAATGTAGATGCTGAGAGGAGAGACAGATGGAGGTGAAGCAGAAGGCTGTGCATGTGCAGGAATGACAGGAGGTGAAAGCAAAAGAAAGGATAGCACCGAAAAAGAAAGAAAGAAAGCAAGCAAGAGAGAGAGAGAGAGAGAGAGAGACAGAGAGAGAGAGAGAGAGACAGAGACAGAGAGAGAGAGAGATGCTATTCTTATTGTTTGTCCTTTACTGTCTTGGTGTCCCTGACACAGCAGATAATCTTCATTCCCGACACCCAGGAAGAGCAGCATCATGTGCTTATAAACACACACACACATACCGGCGCACACACACACCTGCACACGCACAACTATAGCAGAAAAATATTCAGGAAATACAGAGGAATAAAGCATTAGACTAAGTTTAACCCTGTTCAACACACAGACTCCCTGTGTAAATCCTAATGGCACATCATAAGAGACAGTAATCGGGTATTTTTAAAGGCCTGGCTGAAATTTCCCAGTCTGGGCTCCAAACTAAGCAGATATAATTAGAGAGGTGCTCAGATCCCCCTTCCACATTTAATAAAGAAAAATCATTTATTAACATCCCTCTCTCTCCCTCCCCTTCCTCTCCTCATCTCTCTCAGGACTGATGGTGTTCTTTAAAAAGAGAGCTGTTACATCAGCTCTTCTGTTTGTCTGCAATACCACAACACAGCAGAGCCAGGAGCCCAGACATAACAACTACACACACTGAAAAATACATTTGCTCTGTACTTATACAGTGTGTGTGTGTGTTAGATACAGTAGTACAACATTATCCTCTTACTGTAAGTAGAAAATCTGTGGGACATTAAAAGTTTTTGTAACATTTGGTAACATTACTGTAACATTTTGACAGGCCTGTGAAAGCATTGCACAGCTGTTCCATCACCCTTTCACCCAGTTCCCTAGAAAAAGGACAGAAAGGGTGAGAATGGGGGAAGGGAGAGAGAGAGAAAGAAAGACAGCGATCAAATAAAAGAGAAATAAAGACAGAGGATGCCCAAAGCATACTGGTGATGTGACAGGCAGGGGATAACATATGAAGGTGTGGAGCAGAAACCCAAAGATCTAGATGTAGTTAAAGAAGCAGAGATGTGTATTGTATGTTTTGTGTGTGTGTGTGTGTGTGTGTGTGTGTGTGTGTGTGTGTGTGTGTACAAACAGAAGTGTCGTTTCTCAGCTCTGAATAGTTATGATTGTGTCGAGGACAGAAACAAATAGAGCATTTAGCGGTCTGTGTAAGACAGGAGGAGGAGATGGAGGAGAGAGGAGGGGGTTTGGAGAAATGGTGATGGGGCATAACGGGGGAGAGGAGGGTTTGTCCTCATGATGAAGGAATGACAAAATTATAAGGAGAGCAGAACCATTCCTCCCTTGTTCAGCTCAGTACAGTCTACTTCTGTAGTCTTGCTAATAGTAAAGCGAACACACACACACACACACACTTAACAACAGACAGTGTCTTATGCCAGAATCAACCCACTGTTTGTCTGTTCTGTTGTCAAATGTCCAAAGTTACATGTGGATCTCAGTCTGTTCTTTGCTGCATACAGACTTTACAACTATCTCACACACACACACACACACACATCTTTGCCTTTCAATCACCTCTGTTCCAAGTAAATGAATGCTGCATCCCACAGAGAGACATACAGTGAAAAAATAAGGTGCTTCTAATCCCTCCTTGCTCTCTCTCTCTCTTTCACAAGCATGCGCTCATTTGCAGGTCTGTAGTGCTACTCCAAACACGCAACGATTTCCAATACCCATCGTGGGGCCAATCTTTTCTGAAATGCCTTTTGGTGGTAGGCCCCAAACCTATCAACACGCTGACACTCTTAACTCAAGCACACGCGTGCACAAAGACACATTCACTAACTCAAGTTAAGCACTCGCTACAGGAAGAGAGCCAACACAATAGGAGTCAGAGACCGGTGGACCGTCCGCACCCTCTATTTGTCTCTGAATGCAGGCACGTGTCCTGGCTCTGGGCCAGAATAAAGCAAAATGAGATACAGAGAGAGGTACAGAAAGAGAGACAATGACATGGAGGCATAAGGCACATGAGGCAAGTGATGGTTGTGCCGAATGGAGAAGAAAGTAAGAGATGAGGGTATTTAGCAATGCACCACTCCTGCATGGTGACACAAAGGATTTGGGGACTTGCCAGAGGGGTGGGGGAGGTTACAATGAACATTTGCAGTGTTAAAGGGACCATCTTGCTTTTGCTTTGGATTTCAGGGCAAAGAAGGAACAGAGGACAGGGAAAAAGAGAGAAAAACAGGAAGGTTCAATTATTATTACTTTCAAGGGACAAGTGCAGATTCAGACCAGCAATAACGCGCAATACTGACACAGTAGAAGAGAAGAACAAAGTAAAGCAATGACTCACAAAAAGGGAGAGATGGGAACATCTTTCCTGTCAGCAGACAGCAAATTTGCAGCTGTTAAAAGCGCTGTAGAGATTGAATATCTCTGTGTCACCTCTTGACGCAACACATCTTTAAAACACAGCTTAAAAAAGCTAAAAGACGTCAATAATATGACGCATTAAACGTTTGAGGGCTAACACAATGTTGGGTCACTGTCATTCACATGCACTAATCAGACTGCGAAAGGTTTGGACCAATCAGAGAAAAGATTTAATTAATGTAAAACACACAGTTAAATATTTAATGGCAGTGCAGGGATTATTTCCAGAAACATTTTTTTCATACTGGTCGAAAGTGTCTTCACATCCTGAAAGCATTCACTAAGTAAAGTGATTTAAATACATTTATATTTTCTGGGGAAGGCACAGGACCATAAAATGTTCGTCCAATCATTGCATTCGGTCCAAATGCTAGGATAGGATGTGTAGGATGATAGGATGTCCTACTTGCCTCAAACTATGTATTTGCTTACTTTCATGCACTATTGGAGGAGGCGTGGCTTTGGAGAACGCTCTGAAAGGAGGGTGGAATCTTATGCATTCAAAGCTAGCTTACATATCAAATATTAGGTAACAAAAACCCACTGTGGATTTTATAAATGGCACCACAGTTTGGTTTCCAGCATGAACGGCTCTTTTGTGATTCAGTTTTATTCAGATATGTCTGTGGGGTCTTTGAAATATTTCAGTTTGAAATGCAAATCAGCAGTATATTGAAATCCAACACCTCCCGGGACAAACATGGTCGAACAAAAAGTATAACAAAAGTCTCTTTTGGAACAAAAGTAAATGGTCAACTGTACTGTTGACTCTGTCCTGCTGTTTTGCAGTGTACAAAAATGTAAAATTTAATTACACAGTAGGATAAAGGGGGAGTGTAGCCACGGGCAATGAGTCCTCATTTAGGGTGGGCAGTCACATGCCTCTGTCAAAACATATTATCCCTCCCCGCTCTTCATTCCACCACTGGATTACAAAGAGACAGAGAGCAGTAAGGAGAGGTTTATACAGTAAGTCTCACAAAAAGGGCTCTGATGATCATGAACTTATCCCTCACGTCTTTACTGAACAAAACGAACAATGCAGAATCAACCTGAGGTGGCTGTATCAGTTCACACACACACACACACAGTGATAAGGGTTGATTGCAACTGTCTGTGTGCATGTGTGTGTGTGTGTGNGGGGGGGGGGGGGGTTAGGTTTCCTGTGGTTTGTGCATGTTAAGTGTGTGACTCAGCACTGTATTCAGAATCAACCCATCACATTCTCTGCTCTTCCTCTCATCAGACTCTAAAGGACCGGGAGGGCCCATTAGGATCTTAAGATGCTGAATCAGATTCATATTATAGCTGTCTTCTCTATCATCATATATCACACTTAAAAGCCTTCCTGTTTACATGTTACATGGTTATTTTCATACAGCTGAACAAACTAAATCATTTGTTATGCTCATTGTGGCAGGGGTGTCATGCAGCCAGACTTTTGTACATTATAACGTCTCGTGCAGCATGTGGCCTATTCTGTGTAAAACGACCAATCAAAGTCACCCTTACCTTTGATCAGAACTTCATTTTCCAAATGTTACACGGTCAGATTACTTCATAACTGTGCCAATAAAGGAGGATAAATAGTGTGCAGAGACACATTTTGCTTCAAACCCTAAAAAGATTAGAAAAACAAATCCAGTCCTTCCTTAGATGTGCTTGTTGTAGCCAAGCACAATTCTTATTGGACTAAAACAAATCCAGTGCATCCAATCAGATCTCATCATTTTCAGCCTAATATGCAAACTGTGAACAGTCTATTTCAGGCTGAGACTGTGGCAGCAGTAAAAAGCAGTTATCTAGTCATTGTGGGCAGCATTTCCTGAGCTGTAATAATGGTCTTGATCTAGCAGTACCTGGAGAGTGTTCTTGCTTTGTGTTGATATGCTCTGTGAGGGCCAATCACTCCTCTGTCTGTAAGACTGACTAAACCCATCGGACCCACTGATACTGCCTGGGGAAGCTGGGTAGACTTTAACAAGCCAAACTCAATCAAACAGGTGCCAGACTTGGACCCTGACAGAATAAAGGTGAGACTGGTTAGAACTGAATCAATCACACTCACCAAACTTTGATGCTGACCTCAAATACAGTGAACTCTGTCTAAAACCACTGTGAAAATCCTTTCTTTGTATTTTTGTACTTAAAAACTGTACAAATTCAATGTTGTATTTTACATGTATTTTAAACAAATTACTATATCAAAATTACAAAAGTTTCACAACTTTAACAGCATAACCTGATGATCCATGTTTATCTAGCCTGATCTGAGAACAAACCAAAGAGCATCTTGTGGGATTCGATGAAGAAAAATTATGATGGTCAGTGTCTCAAATTTTACTCATCTGATTTGTGATCTAAAAATAGTAAAGAATCATTACAAATATTTCACATTCATTTTATGTCAAACTTTTCATTATTTTAAATGTTCAAAATCCAATAACCTGTCTATTAAATTCTAAATTAAATTTTGAAGCTGTGATTTTAAATGTGATCTTGGACTCTTGAGATTTGCTCAGCATGAGAGCTGAATCAATCTAATTCCCCTCTTTAAAATCTGACAGTGTGATCTAGCAGGAACTGTGTGAGATTTGTAATTAGACAGTGGTGCTGCTCAAGCTGTTTTCAGCGAGGTCCTATAGAACAAACCTGC
This sequence comes from Ambastaia sidthimunki, assembly GCA_036877625.1. NCBI lineage: Eukaryota > Metazoa > Chordata > Actinopteri > Cypriniformes > Botiidae > Ambastaia > Ambastaia sidthimunki. The sequence goes on along the minus strand of JAZGTK010000108.1, from coordinate 74,844 downwards.
ACACAAACCTGGACACAATCCAGGATCAGCGCTCTGAATGCACCTAAAGCCATTCAACGGAGATGAATTCCACTGCCCCACTAACAATTTTAAGTTGTAAGAATGTTTCTCTAACGTTTCTTTTAAGTAAAAAAAGAAAGCTTTAAAACATCCAGCTTTTTATTTTTTGTTACTGTTTATTTTTTGGTACATTACTTTTGGGTTAAATAACATTATCAAAACTTTTTTAATTCTGTAACTTTTTAAAACGTTCCACTATCATCATTTTGATATATGATATATAACATCAAATTCTACTGAAGTTACAGCAAGAACATTTTTGATAACTTTAAGAGAACTTAGAGAGAATTAGCCAATGTTCTGAGAACGTTTCCTGTTAGCTGGGTAAGCGCTGCACTACACCTTCAGAGGTGTATGGCAGGGTACTGAGGTTTGTGATTAATGCAGGCTCTGAAACAGATGTGATGAATTGTACATAGCTGTTGTTAGAGATATGACTGCATTGGAAAGACAGCTCCAGCTGTGCAGAGTTGTGAACAAGTAGCTCCTGCAGCAAGACACGAATCTGTTCCATTTTATCAGTGGTTTAAAGAATCAAGCGTTCTTACAGTGATATCCCACTTTACTGCATAATCCCTGGATTACACAGAGCGTGTTAATCCAACGACATGCAGATAATGTGCTTCAACCCTCACACCGTCCATCAATCCTGCCAACCGAGACACTCCACACTGCCTCAAAAACAAACCTTCAATTGTCGCCACATTTGGAACAAATGGAACTGGATACAGCAACTAATTTAGTGTATGATATTATCTGTGCATAGGTTTTATGAAAAACCAAGCATATTAATGTTGTCAATAACTGCTAATATCAAGAAAAAAGAGTTGTTAATTCAGAGTCACACCTTATCTTATGATGACACATGCGCTCACATTTACACAAGCAGGTTTCACATCATTATAAACATACCGATATAATCAACTAAGCTGCCCACACTGCCCCCACCTCACGTTACATTGCTTACATGATACAGTCTGATTCACTTCAGTCTATGTGATGTAGTTTGTCAAGTCGCACAGCGGCCTCAAAGTGTTGATTGGGTGTTAAATGTAATTTACCATAATCACCCCTGCAAACAAACAAACAAACTAAACAAACATGTGCCCAAAACACATCCAGTTCTATGCTCTTCTATTTCCGGTCACCCTGTCTCTCTCCTCTACTGTAAATTAAATTTGCTCCCATTATTGTTTCTCATACAAGATTTAGCAGAAAGGTGATCTTAATCTGTGTCATTGTGACATTCTGTGGCCGTTTCATCATTCAACCTCTAATTACCCACAGCAAAATCTCCTGCTCTCACATACATACAGTACAGGCTATTACTGCATAATGCTTCTCCCAATCACAATTACAGACAGTAGCTGGCAGTTTGATATTACTTCTATGGCCAGTACAGAATGGATTTCAGTTTGTTGGCACAAAGATGACATGTGACTCTGTGATTGCTGGCATGGTTTGAGCAGAGATGAGCCAGCATTTTAAATTCAGTGCAATTTGTATGGGAGTTGGGCGGCAGGCTCATGCAGGGGATTGTGGGATTGACAGCTAAGGGTAGAAAGCAGTGAGTGTTAGAAAGTTAAGAAATGCTAAACTTAATGTTTTAAACATCTGCTGATAGTAGAGACTGTAGATAGTATACGTAGTGTTAAAATCACATTGTTCAATATTACTGTATTTCATTTACATTTTCATTATGGCTAGAATTATGGCTAAACCAAAATACACCAAAAATGTATTAAATTGACACTGCATGTATACTTTGGACAATCAAAAATAAAGTTAAACCAAATACTTTTTTATTTGCATTATAATGCATCCTGTACACTAAAGACAATCAAACTGCTGTACATTACAGACACGTCCCAAAAGACACAGACCTCTGGGTTTTGGGCGGTATCGAGTGGATTTCTTCTGCACCAGTGGACATGTAGGGTAAGACTCTGACATGCATGTGTGTGTGTGAGAGAGAGTTTAGTGCATAAACCTCATCAGAAAAGAAACATTAAGCACACACACAGACACAAACGCAAATCACCAGATCTATCAGAGCTAAATCAGCGCTCCTTTTTTCTAGGTACACTCATCTTCTGAATCATCTCTCATTATCTCCTCTTTTCCCCTCATCCCTCCTCCTAAATAACACCACATGGCCTACAGCCCTCTTTCACTCTTATTCCAGTGTGCTTCTTGGCCTGGCTGTCTTTTCCAGCTCTTCTCCTCAGGTGCATCAGGCAGGATGAGCTGCTGGAGTGTGTTATAGTACTCTAACTCCACCCCCTCCATCTCATTCTGTCTGTCTCTGTAGCCTTGAGATGGTGAGAGCTGAACTGCCTCCCACATGCCAACAGACGACACACTGAGAGCCATAAAGCAACCCTCCCCTCCTCTCTATATCTCTCCTTTCTCTACACCTCTTCCTCAGCTCTGACAGGGTGCATTTCAATTTTCTATGGGAAGTCACCAAAGCAGAAGAGTAAAAGTTTTGTAGATACCTCAGTGAACATTCATCAACAGCTCCTGAAATCAACAGCTACTGAAAAATGTCAATATTTACTTTTTATAATATTTATTAATATTTATTTTTTGTGGAACAGAAATTTTTGAAGAACGTTGATAAACAAGATTGGTTTGGTCTCTTTTTATACACAATGACAGTTCATATTGTATTTTTGGAGCTTGACACTCACTACAAACTGTCAGAGATTTTCTTCAAAAATGTTCCTTCCGAGTTACACAAATAATAAATAAATAAATGACAGCATACAGATTTGTTTGAACTATTCCTTTAAATGTCACATCAGAAGTCTGTCCCCACACACACACACGCCCTAAACTGTTAAAATTCACACAACTGTGTGTGTGTGTGTGTGTATATTTGCTGGTAGGTGTTGATGAGTTAGCTGTATGCGCTGCGATGCAGTCAGCACAGCCCACATAACTGAGGTCGCATGAGAGTGCAGACGCAGCCCGTGGCTCCCCGCATCTTTGCAAGCTTAAGGAACGATTAAGCAGCTGGATCTGTAGGAGTGGGAGTGGCACGTTCCACCTTTTCTATCGCCCCATCTCACCCACTCCACCTCCCCGGTGTGCGCGCAGCACACTGCAGCCCGTTGCATGGGAAGCGAGCGGTGCATGCCTGCCGAGAACCGAATGCAACTTCAACAGGCTTCCTGTGGAGTCCTAATAACCGCAATCATGTACTTAACGAATCATTTCAAATTCTCCATTTTTCAAAACAAACTGGTTGCGTTCTAATGTTTAAACATGCTCAGACTTGCGCAACATCTATTTAAGTGCTAGATCAAACTGCTTACTGTGGAATGAAAGTCCAAACAATGAGGCAGCTGTCCGGAGTCTGAATCCAGTCTGGGAAGGATGCTGATAGGGTAGTGCTGCATCCAGAGGCTGAAGAGGGGGAGGAGATGGAGAGCAGAGGAGGCGGTGCGGTGAGAAAGAGGCAGCAGCCTTTTATTTGGACCTATATGACACAAAGCCTCTCCTTGCTTTTTTCTGCTCTCCCTTTTTCTTAATGGCTAACAGCCTCTTTCATTTTAATGGATTGCATTGAAGGAGGATGGGTAGTGTGTGTGTGTGTGTATGTGTGTGTGTGTGTGTGTGTGTGCAGAAATATTTTCTGTAGACACATGAAGGTGAAAAAGATTATGCCCCAAATCCCAACAGCACAAAATCCACTGCATCTTTTTTTGATAACCATCATTACTGTCTTACAGCAAGTATGCATGTTACCAGAAAGAGTAGTTTTTACGCTCTCAAAAAATGTAAAAATTGTCTGCCCGAGCATAACTCACCGCTATCGTGCAAATGTCTTGGTTTTCAGGGCATTTCTATGCTGTTGCTAGGGTGTCCTGGGAGGTTGCTTACTAGCCCATGTCAAATAAGACCAGCCCAAAATCTTTATTTTGGTCCCTAGATATGCTTTGGGTCCCTCCTTGCTTTGTAAGTCTATAGGATTTTTTCCACCTGTTTTTTCATTTGCCAGGAGAAAACTGTTAACTGATATTCCAATTATGTGTAATAGAAAGAGAGAAAGAAACAGAACGAAAGAAAGAGAGAGAGAGAGAGAGAGAGAGAGAGAGAGAGAGAGAGAAAGAAAGGTTATTTTGGCTCTGTATGGCCCATTAACAGCACCACACTGATAGCACTTTCACTGCAGCCCACCGCAATCCAGGAGTCATTATGAAGTCTTTATGACCTGTGACAGCCAATCAAGACTCTGGATTCTATTAGTCTCATTTTCATTCACACAGGTGCTGCACATTATCGACAAACTACCAACAGAACAAGCAGAAAAGGTGAACTGTGGTTTGGGAATTACATAAAAATGACACTGTAAGCCTCTGTGATGCAACCAAGGAAGAGTTTGTGTTTTCGACCTTCATTTCTAAATGTATCTTGCTCAAGTCAGAGGCAATGCCGGATAACATTGCCTTCCCCAAACCAAGGACTCGTTTTCAAAAAATCTTTTGTCTTCTGAACAGGTTGGAGCCTGTGCACCATTGTGGTCAACAGTTTCTCATTTTCTTTGTTTGCCGTATAAACACTCCTTCACACCTCCATATGCTGCGCCTCCCTCCCTCCTGACTGCTGCCTGACGGCTGAGAATGCCCCAGTCTGACTCGCCGCTGCGAGTGGGCAGAATAATGCAGGCGGTTGCGTCTCCAGACGCATTTCTAAAGGACATTGCATATGCATCTTTAATTTGAGTCCAGACATGGCTGATTCATAAGCATCAAGAAATTATCATGCTGTAGATTCCTATGTAGTAGGCCGAATGAAAGCGGAACAGGTGAATTATTGGAACGAACCGATTTAGATTTGAATTAAGTGTAAACGCAAACAGAACGAGAACAGAAGTAAATCTTCTAATTGCGTTCAAATATGCACAGACGTCTATATATGCAGATACAAATGCCGTTGTAAATGCATATGCAAAGTAGAGGGATGCATATGTTTGACAGAGAGACAAAAGAAATGAGGCAAGCCGCCCAGAGTTCTGGATTTAAAACAGGATGCTGAGATTTGTGTGAGTGGTATTGGCACCATCATCAGGGTGGGTGTGATGATGGGTCAGTGCGGCATCATGGGGCTGCTGATGGGGGAGGGGCCAAAATAAGGATAAGAGGAGGGAGGGTGTGGTCTGGTGGACTGCTGAACAGCAGCCTTTTGGATTTTACTGTGCAAATAGGATACACATCATGCAGCGTGTTCAATTTGAGCTCAAACATGGCTACAAATGTATATGTGTCAGATTACCATATTGTAAGTCAATGTTGTAACCCAGTCACAGGTGGATCAGCTGCCCTATAGACAAGACCATGACTGGTGGGGACCAAATATAATATATGATAAAATATAATTTATGAGCTATTGAAATACACTGATTGGCTCACTGAGACACACATTGAGAGACTGCCTCTCTTTGTGGCATATATGCTGAGACTTGGCTTTAGATTAATAGCAAATTAATTATATATAACTGGCTCATAATGCCATGAGGGGCCCCTGCACCACAGGGGTCTCCCATGCACCATTGGAGGTGCCCCCCTGAGTGCTTGTTGTGGCTTGCCCTGTCAATAGGAACAAACTTAATTAGGTGTGTGTTGTAGGCATAACAGTAAATAATTGCAAAGGGTTAGGGTTAGTAAACTACATAGAGTCATTTGTAGACATATCAGGAATGATATCTGTGGGTGCTGACAATGAGGATTGAGACCAAGTCATAACCATAAACCTCAGTTCATGGCCACACACACGGGCACACACGCACACAAGCACGCACACACATTCTGTTGGCCTCCCCCTCAAGGCTGCACTGAAGATAAACTGGAGGATTCAGGACAGAGGGGAATGAGGGAGGGTTCAGTGAAGGTGAAAATAAAAAAGGACTTACATTTTCAGGGACAGAAAACTCTACAGAGCAATAAACAAAGATCCGCTGTTTACAGAGACCTTGTGTTTTTACTGCACAACTGTGCGTCTACACACACTGACCAGCACAGTTTAATCTATTGTTAACCATCAAAAACATGAGTGCAGGAGAGGTCTGGATTAAGGCTGCGTGTAGATGCATGTTTCAGAGTTTTGCAATGTGCTGGTATAGATTCAGCCACGGCTAGGATAAAAATATTTTACTGTGAAGACCAATAATGACAATAATCATGCTAACAACATTCCCCCAGATTGTCTTTTTAGTGGAGATAGGAGTCACGCTGTTTATAAGCACAGTCGGGCAAAGTTGTAATTATCAATGAAAAAATACTTGACGATGCATGTCAACATTAAAGGTAGGAGAGGACAACTTTGCAGAAATTAAATATTTAAATGCTCCATTTAAAATATTATTAATGTGTTTATTCATTATTCTAGCTTACGGTCAATCTTTGTAATTTTTTATATAGTTTAAATTTTTATTTTAGTTATTGCTTTCTAACTCAGTTGTTTATCCACCAATACACAAAAACAAAAGTTTTTTGTCCATTGTTTTTGTTTAGTTTTGCCCGCTTGTTTCTGAACTGAATGCATGAGTAATCATACTAACAGCGGTACTTCACAGCAGCATTCGCCGTGGTTTTAGTGCTGGTTTGTCACATCAAAGCATTTCTAAAATGAGCTTTTCTGTAGCAAGTTTCAAGACTTCATGAAAATGAGAGTGTTCTATACTATATTCTATACAGCCCCAGGTAAATTTAGCAGCAGTTTTATAATTAGCACTAATATCATTAGGCAATTGAGTTTCTGAGGCTAAGCCCACATTGTCGGTTTAAGGACAATCCCTGCGCGACTATTACTAGGAAACATCCAAAGACTTGCTGTTGTAATTGCCATTTTGCCATGTTTGCTTAGATCATTAATGTTGTTCATGATGTAGCTGTAATATAGTCAATTATGCTGGTTTAGTGGCTTTAATACAGGTAAGAGCATTTTTCTGAATGGTAGCGTTGATCGTTCAGGATCAGTAGAGACAATCAATGGAGTTGAGAGTTATTTTTTCTTCTACATTTGGGGCAGAAAACATCACAAATCGTTACATTCTGGAGCACAGTTGACTGCTGTGGAGAAACCTTATGATTTTAGACTGCGCTGGTTTATTGGATCTGTCTGCCTGCATCAAGAAATTGAACGAAAAGGACCCACTGCAATCCACTATGACTTTAGTCACCACACACACGTGTTGTGGGAAAGTGTTATCTGATCTAATTTCCCTTTAGCACAAAACAACTTCCAATCATCTCAGTGGGTAAGGGGCAGAGTTACCCACAAACCCACTTGCACTAATGTACTCGGGGCAAAGGAGAGAAAGGTCTAAGATATCAGTACTTATGCAGCATTCCTTAAGGAAAAAACAGGAAGTTCTTTGAAAAAGAGGAAGAGATTCTGGTGACTGCTATCGACTGAGCCCCCCCAGCGCTCGGAACATGCGGTGTAAGTTTACCTACAGACTACAGAGTTTAATCCTGTACGACTAATAGGTTTTCTGTTACAACAGATACATGACAATGCAATACATCAGATGGTGATTCGAAAGTGATTCCATCCAGCATTAGCCCGTGAACACAATGTGTTCCTGTAGCTCAAAAGGAGGACACGGTGCTAGCAACACCAAGATCATGGGTTCAAATACACTAACCAATTTAAGAAAAAAATCAATGTATTGCAAATCAGTTTTGATAAAAGCACTTGCAAAATACATAAGTGCAAATGTATCTGTGACTAGTCAACACAGAATTAACACCTGGAGTGCTGGCAGAACTGATAAGCTAGTTGAATTGGGGTTTTTTTTAAGAGATGGCTCTTGTTTAGCATGCATGGGATTACTGATGCGACCGGATGAGGGTTAAAAGTATTAAAGCCTGTGCACAGACCTCATTAACATTAATAAGAAGGTTCTGCAGTAAAGAGTGATAAAGGAGGGAGAGTACATGTACAGACCCGTGTAGCTGATCCTCTGACACGGTTAGGATGGGGCGAGCTGGTGGGCGTGGTGGAGCTTAAGGTTAACCTTTACCATCTGTGCTGGACTCAAATCTGTTTGTAGGCCGCTCACTGACCAACAGCTGGGTCATCGGGCGATCCCATGTTATCCCCTCCCTTCATCCTTCAATCTCATATCTGGGCCTTCCTGAACTCTTTCTAATTCAGCACTCCCACTAGAGCAGCATCACACCAATAGTAAAATGGAAAATGTGTCAAAGGCCGACAACTAGTGCTGCTTCATAAGCTGATCTGGATCTTAATGCAGCCTGCTGTTTTTCCAAAACCCTTTGGCACACAAAATATTAAAGGTATAGTTCACCCAAAAATGAAAATTGTCATCTACCTACACTCATGTTATGTACTTTTCTGTAAGATGTTTATTCTGTCACAAAATAGTCACATTCTTCAAAAAAAATGTATGTCACACTGGTTAGGAAAGACATAAATACAGCATTTTTGGGTGAACTGTCCCTTTAAGAGGAGCGTTACGTTACTCAATCTCTCTTAAAGTAACACCCATGTTTGTCACTGTTTCTCTGCAGATTGGCAATAGAGCCAAGGTCACTGGGTGCTGTGAACACACCTGCTTCAATTTTAGAAGAACAAACAGGCACTGTGTAGGGCCCCTTTTACAATGGTTTATCTTATCTTTTTCCTCCAATAGGTGTTTTATTCGCCCTCCAGTAAAAGCCAGAGGAGCTGATAGCACCAGGTCCAAATTTCAGGGGCGTTTTGGAGATTTATGAAGCAACCTTTACACGACTTCCCTGAAATGTACCCTATCCACTCTCCATAAAACAATCAGATGGAGGTGCGAGGCCTCTTACAAAGGGTGCTTACACAAACACTCTTTCATACAGCCTTCACACTGAGGGTCAAATTCTGAGAAACGCTGAGCCCATTGAAATAGGTGATGGGACGTGCGTTTTGTGTGTGGTGAAGTACGCCACCTCATCAGCCCTGATTGTAGCCATGACTCTTTAGCACACACACACTCCTCATTCCTCAACTCCACAACGTTGGAGTAAACCAACCTTAAGGCTTGATCAGGTGTCTACAATCTAATTGCACACAGACAGCCACACACTCACATGCATGTGTGCTAAATCACTGCAGGCTGCCATTCCTGCAGACAAAACAGATTGTTAGCCATCGGTCATGTGCACAAACCTATAAGTGTAATAATTAATTCAAACCCTTGTTATTTGAGGGTGGTGTTAAGGGGTGGCAGTTAATAATTAAGTGACCTCTGACTTTGGCTCAGTGGAAACCATCGTCTCTTACAGCAAATGAGACTTAGAGGATCCCAACACATACACACACACAAACACACACACACACACACAATACATACCAAGACAGTTCGGTTTATAATGTATGCCACCTGTGATTTTTACAAACATTAGGAGATTTTGTGGCCAATAGTAATTTATCAGACCGAAAATTGTGGGCATTGTGGTTATTCCACACAATTTACACTACAGTACTGTAGCCTATACTACATATTGTGGTAAATGTAATAAGTCCAGGTCTTCCACGTATACATGATATTCACATATTGCTCACAGTAAAGATACAATCTTATGCAAAATGGAGTATTAAGGTAGTATATTTTTTAGAATACAGCCTAAAAAGATACACCCACAAACATTTGCATAGTAAATGGAGTGTATACTTTAAACCGTGTAAAAGTTTCATTTTAAGGACATTTTCCCATTCTCTCTTTTTTGCATCTGCAAATGCATCTTTATCATTTGCTGCCCCCACATGCAGTCATTATAAGAGAGGGGGCTGTCTGGTCATGTGCATAAATGAGGGGGGAGGAGAACAGTGGTCTGTTCTTCAAGCTCTCTATCTTTTGTATAATCCATCTGAAGAGGCCTTCAGATTTTGTCGTCCGGTTCCTCCTCTATTTCTCCCCTCCGTTCCTCGCTATCTCGCTCCGGGTCCTCCGGATTAACTCAGCAAACATACTTATAATCAAATAGAACACACACTGGGAAATGTCATATGTTAATGGCCTTGCATTTTTAATAACATTTCCATTAGGTGACCATGTGATTACCACACTTGGTCTCTCTCTCTCTCCCTCTCTCTCTTTTTGATTCTCCCACACAGACACTTTATTACCAGTAGGTTTGTTTTTGGTGACGTAGTCAATTTTTTCCCCTCAAACCTCAGAAATATATGGACACAACGTTTGTTTCTTTACGACTTTATGTCTAAGCGGTCAAGTGTTGTATACACACTGTATGTATAGGCACTGTACATCTTAAGAGTGACAAGCTGGTTCGATGGAAATAGCTGCACTCTTCAGTACAGGGCTGGGATATGTGTCTATAGCTGCCTGTTTGGACAGTTGAATCAGATAAGAATCAGCAAACTGCTGAAACCAGAGAGAATGACCTGACAGCATTAATGAACCTCTGCTTCTCCTGACTGCCATTCAAACACAACCACATACAGCCATCACCTCAACCGATGGACACAACGCTGCTGTTTTGCAGAGTTTATGTGTTATGAATGTGTGCATGCTATTAATTGATAACCACAATAAGGGGCAAAGTGTGCTGAATGTTAAAACACAGGTTATTCGTTTGGAACATCAGGGTTTTTTTTACATTTTTTTTACATGTCCAAGCATCATTTCCTCTATTCTGACTCCCCTATATGGATGGATGGACAGACAGAGCCACAGCCTTGTTGCTAGCACAGGTGCTCTGATATATTGGGCTTTGATGCTCATGCTAACATGCTAAAGATCAAATCCTTGTCAACTTATCTATTTTCATATACTTTTTTGCTTCGAATCAAAGTTTGTAATGTTGTGATTCATCTCAGAGCTGGTTGAACTTGCTATTGAAGAATTTCTTGAAATCCCTGAAGAAAAATGAATACGAAACCTCAAATGCAAGGCCGCTAAAAAAGTGGGCGAACACAGTTCTATAGAAGTTAAACTGAAAGGAATTTGTTGATAATGCTCTATTCAAAAAACTGAGACATAACCAGAACAGAGACTCCACATTCCCCACCTTATCTCAAACAGCAAAAACAGACAGAGACAATCGAAGACAGCCACAAAACAAACCATACAGCCACTGTCATGTTTGAGCCTGTATTTGTCGAAATCGCACACAGAATGCCGTGAGTAACTGACAGCTCTGACATGAGCGTCTGGCTTCGCATTTGAGTGAGAAAATGTGTATCGGCGCACACTTGCTCTGCTTTTCATGATCATTCCTGCTGGTGTTGATGTAGCTGGGCATTTCTGAGCTATCTGCCTTCAAACGCTGATAGACTAAAGAGCAAATCATAGATGTGTGTGCTGTCTAAAGAACAAGAAGAGAGATAGAGCATGAATACAGAGAGCAGAGAAGATGATGAAGGGTGCTTAGTATAGGAGAGATGAGGTATAGAGAGTAGATTTAGCTCTGACAGATCTACTGCTGTGTTTGTGTGTGTACTGTATGTGTGAAAATACAGTACATCTTCTAGAGTGTGTGCCTGATGTTCTACATCATCTGTGGCTTTGTAGTGCATTGAACACACACACATACTCTCAAGATTCTCACTCCATTATTATCTGAAATACGGTTCATAAAGACTACAACATGTCTCATATACTTTACTGCTTTTCAGTAAACACACTGCAAGCAAGTAGTTGTAAAGCATCACTGTACTAACATCTTTCAAAATTCCTGTTAGGGTTTGTTCTAAACTGCAGAAACTAATTATTCAACTTCTGCAAGTAATTTCAATAAAACAATTTACTCAAATTAAAAAATAAATTTCTTTTTCGGTTGATTTTACTTATCCCCACATTGTTCTAAAAATGTACAGAACAAATAAATCTATTACAGTCAACATTGAGCATGTGCTGTGTATGTTTCCTGTTATGTCTATGTCTAATAGCCCCCCAGACAATCACACCTTTAAGCATTAAATAAGCTTGTGAAGCTACTACTTTAATCCAAGTATTTACTTTTATACTTGACCTCCATCCTTGGCCTCCAGTGGAAAAGCCATCAAAGTCATACTGTCATTTCACGTGGCCTACTTTCCTACCACACACACACACACACACACACACACACACACATACATACATACACACGCCCACACACACAGGCTCTGGGCTTGAGCCGTGTTTGTCCTTTGGGTTACTTTGCCACTAGGGCTAAAGCAAATCCACCCATGTAATGACAAAGGTCAATCAAATCCATTTCCAGCTCTTATAGCAGGTTTAACTTCTACAAGCTTGAGCTGTCCTGAGCTTTAGCTTAGAAATAACTGATGTCCAGAAACCTGCCACAAGAGGCTGAGGGTGAACTACCTCATTATGATGTATTAAAATGCATAGACTTTAATAAACCTAATACATATTTTGAATGCTCTCTTTTGACACTTTTAGTGTCGCTTGTTCACATTTATGAAACACCAGTAAAGGAACATAATTCACTGCGGCAAAGACGGAATGCCTCAGTAAAGAGTTGATATAATTCAGTAGCGCAGGTTTATTACGCAGCACAGCAGGGATCTGATGAAGCCCTTCAGGCCAATCACAGGGTGCAGTAATGTACAGGAGTGGTTCAGCGCTTTGGGCCTGAACATCACCTTGACAGAACCTGTTCAAACAACACGACTTCACTCCTGTGGCTGCGTAAGTGGCTCTATCATGAGGCACCAAGCATAAATTAGCTTCCAATGTCCGTCTCAACCAACCCCCCACTTTCCTCTCTCTCACTCTGGCCTCGAGCTCATCTGATGTGAGTCAAAAGACACGAGGTCAAGGCTCCAGCTAGTGCGAGTAACAGTGCCAAGAATGACACTTCATTCTCCTCCTAACACATGAACAAGATAAATCTATACACACACACAAGCTAAATCACAGCAAACACCTGCCATATATAATAATGCCATTTATGAATACATTGGGTGCTCAATCTTTAACTTCCTCTCTCATGCAAACTGCTAAAAACACATTTGAAGTGTTTCATAAGAATCATATGGATGAATAATTGTGCACTTTGATTGTGTATCACGTTACATACTTCTATGTCCGATTCACTAAAACACAATATCAGTGCTTTGGAAATGTGACAACATTCGCCATCAAACCGAAACAATACAACATGAACACAATCTGTTTTCAGTTCACAGGTTAGACTTTCAAACTGGGTTGAGATTAACAGCATAAGTAATTGGGCATTTAGACACTGATTAACTTTTACAAGAGGCCAACAGGGTAAAAGTAACCAGATGACTATGCCAAATATGCGGCCGATCTGTATGCTGTCTGCATAGTTGCACAGATGAAATTTTTTCGAAATGATTTGTGTTATAAGGTCAACCGAGTCATATTTTTACATTTGACTGTAGCTCTTGTTCCACAACCTAGACAGCTACCTTACTGTCTACTGCCTACTGTTTATTCTGTAGCAATTCAACAACGCAACAAAAAAACTCTGCATCAGTGACTCAACTCACGATTGATTTCAATAGAGCTTGATGTTAACATTTCATTAATCATGCAGCATTCTAAAATGCAACATTCAAATATAAATAAACAACATTCAAGGAAAATAATCACTTAATGTAATTAAACTGAACAATTTTATTTATACGTATTTTAGTTTTTTGCAATGCATTCTGGGATTGCCTTTTTGCAAAGGGTACATGCGATTCTGCCATGATATCTGACAAAAATAAAGCATCAGTTTTTAAAGAGAGTCTGTCAGATATATGTTGTTTCTTTTTTTCGACGTAAGAAAATAAACGTAAACGAAAGGTATGACTTGAAGCGGCACTGCACAGACTAATTAAAGTAGAGCAAGAGTGATTCAAAGGCATTCAGGACCATCTGCTCTGGAATTCTGGAATTCTTCTCTTGCAGTAAATTGATGTTATACATGATCGGTCTGCTCAGTGCCGCTTCAAGCACAACACACCTGTTGGCTCGATTCACTCTTGCGGTACTTTGATGTCACACGCCGATCTGTCTGCTTGCAGCTACTGCTTCCCTTTAAAACGTTTCTCTTCTTTATTTATCATAACTTCTAATAAGCAGACAAAACTGAGGAGGATGAGGTATAACAGGAAGGAGTGTGAAAAAAGAGTGACTGAAAGGCAACAGTTTAATAAATAAAGAAATTCACTACTCAAAGATGAGCTAAAAAAATAAGCTTATAAATACAAAAAAAATCTGTTTTTTATCTTGAAAGTAAAGCTAGGAAGGTTTAAAGCATAGTAAATATGTTTAGAGGTAGTAACTGCCTGTTGTTGCAAAACAGTTTCATGGCTGGTAAGTCACTGGTTATAAAAGGTGTGGCAAAAAGTTAGTTTTAAGTCTTGTGTGTCACCTAATGTTCAAGAAATCAGCAGCCATGCCTGAGGTGGGAAGGTGGTTCTCTGTGTGGCAGAACATTCAAATTTCAAGAGCAACTCCAATCAGCCAGAGAGATCTTCCTCTTTTTCTTTGACTTCATGAACTCTCACTGCATCTGTTTCTCACTGCTTTCTTCCTCATTTATCACTGCCTCCTCTGCTCTATCATCATCATCATCAGTCTATAGCAGGTCAGGTTTCTCTGCTGATGGCCCTCAGCATCAGCTTCAGAGAGTGCTCTAAATGGGCCCACGTCTGGCAAAAGAGAAGCTTCAGAGGTCGGTAGCACTGTCCTGATTCCCTCTGTACCCTTAATATAGTCGTGTGCGTCTCTCAGTGTCAAAAGCTGAAGCTAGAATAGAATTCATCATTCAGGTAAGATGGAGCTAGAAACAAAAGTGTGGCAAGGTGTTTTTTTTAACTGAGCTCTACTTAAACTGTTAGAGTTTTTGTGAAAGCTTTTGTTGCAGATATGCAAAGTGACCAATCATAATTAGTTTTCATCCATGCCTCTTAGGGAAAGGTAAATTCGAAAAACAAATTATGCCACAATAATACACTGCTGTGGAGAACACATGATATTTAAAATTCAAATTCAAGCCATTATTTAAATAACTACACAGCAATGTCAGCCCACAATAAGTACAAGCAAAGACTGCCATTAAATTTGAAAACTATGGCAAATCCAATAATTAGTTTCTCTTCAGAAGTACATACTGAGCCAAACTAGCACACAACTTTGTCTTTGTCTCCAGGAGCAAGGCACCCTTACAACAGATTGAAACCACAGATTTTACGAGTTGGTAAAATCGTATAGTATAAATTTTCTGATCCTGTGTGATCAGACAGACTCTACCTCACATGGCTACTGCAGCAAGAATGCAAGAGGTTGGTAGGGTACAGTTCAGTTTGTAATACAGCAGCTAATTTTCTTTGAGAATGTTTGCTTTTGTGTGGGTGTGCATGCATGCCTTTGTATGTGTGTTTGTCAAAAATCTGTAAGTTTATGAACAGCAGCATTCTGTATTGAGGGTTTTAGACTGACAATGCAGAGAGATTACAGCTATACTTCCATCATCACAGACAGGCGAGAGAGAGAGTGAGACAGTGAGAGTGAGAGAGAGAGAGCTCTGCTTTGCCATCATTATCAAACCCAAGAGCTTTTTAGGTTCCTAATGTCATTTCACGGGCACAGAGTCTCAGTACTAACACATCCACACAACTGTTTACCTAAATCTTTCCATCTCTCCTCTTACACTCATCTCATCTCCCTCTGTCTATATAAATTCATCTCTTTTTGACAGAATCTCTCTTCTTCCTTGAAAGCAGCAGGGAGGAGCTGCTGGATTATAATCGATTCCTACATTTCTCAACTCATCCTGGTCATTCTATTCCACTCAAAGAGCACTGGAGCACATGTCTTATCTGCACAGACACGCACACATGCTTAATCAGTATGTTTGTCTTATCACATCCTTAACATAGGTTAAATGAATAACACACTTTAATTTCATTCTATTTATGTTTAAAGGAATAGTTCATATAACAAAAGACGATACTTTACACAGAAATATGCTACAAAAGCTGTTTAAAAAATGTATTCTATTCTATTATTACTGTATCTACCACAATTTTGCTTCTATGAATTTTGTTTAAATGATGTTTAGACATTTATACTTGAGAATAAGACAAAAGTACTAATTAAAAGTATTTAATTGGTATTAATATTTAATTAGTATTAGTATTAGAAGACAAGCCCATGCATGCAGTATTTGATACTGAATTATTAATCTCTTGCCAATGAAACACTCTTCATTATGATGAAGACGAGCAGGTGTCCTACCGTCCTCATCCTTGTGTGTGTTTTGCGGGCTGTGCATCCTCTCTGCGCTGGGCGGCTGCTTTAGGTCAGACAGTGTGGCGTGACGTTCAGCTGATATCCATGTGGGGTCACTCATATCAAACTCCTCACTGCTCACTGAACACTCATCCTGCAGAGAGAGAGAGAAAGAGATGCCAATCCAACAGCTGAGGCAGGATTGCTCATATCAGTGCAACGTCTGCCTGTGTGGAAATCTAGAATAGACCTGCACAGCAGATTGGACCGTGATGTTGGCAGGAAAACAGGCCCATGAGGAGGACTGTCAGAAAGAGCAGTCACCCCCTGCTGAGTGACAGCATCACTCACACACACACACACACACACACACACACACACACACACACGCATACAGTAGCCTAGCACATTATGACTGGTCCCCAAAGAACTGTATACAGAATAAATATACAACAGTAGCTGGGTGTCCATTTGCATACTGTATTTTATGCACTTTTTGGGGTTTGCATAAAAAGAATTCTGGATGGAAACACCACAATACAAATAAAATCTCAAAATGTATGTTTTTTTAAATGTTGCTCTGGACATACCAAAAATGCTGGCACTAAAGCATGTTATTAAAATTATACTTGCACAGCATTATGGGAAATGTTGTTCCATCCAATCAAATTTCCATATCAATAGCATGTATTTGTTCTAACAAACAGTTTTTACAGCACAGACATGGTGATTAATATGCTTTCCTGCTAAATACCTCTGATTTCTTTAGCTCGTCCCCACAATACATATAAAAAACAAAGCATTTGTGTGACAGCTTTGAAAATCAATCAATAAAACAGGTCCATAATCAGAGAAATGTGTGAATAAGTGAGTAGTCTGTGAATAAGTGAATATATTTGCAATTAAAGGAATGTTTAATCAGATGTACTTTATTTACATGTATGAATAATGTTTTGTGTTGCTGCATTTACAGTGAGGCTACAGAAATACACTATTTACTGTATCTGCCGACACACATGGATTGAAATGTCTGAAGTAAATTCTGTATTTCCCAAGAATCCCAAGAATATTCTATAAGCACATTCACAATATAATGCATGTTTCTGATCAAATCTTTTTACAATCGCAGTAGAGATTTACACTATTATATTGAGGATTTCAAAGCAAACACATGATCTCAAAGCAAACACAGAGACTGTAAGCCACAGAACTGATTTTAGCTGTCTTTAGGGAAGCCATGCTGGATTTACAGATAACAATTTGTCAAAAGATTTTGTTTACTGTATATAACTTTAAAGCTTTCTTAATGGACATATTCTGTGATGTAACCATATTAAGTTGGTCTTTTCTTAAGTCAATTTTGCCTTATGCAAAAAATAAAACCAAAAGCACATTTAAAAAAAAGATACAGAAATCCTCTTAACTAACAAATTACATTATTTTAAATACACTTATAAAGTAATTGTGGCTATTAAATCTAATTTGCTCCCTTGATATAAAAGATTGCTTCTTCAATATAAGTAACCTGTTCAGTCTGATAACATCACTGCAAACCTTTGCACCTCTGGAGGATTCTGGCCACCATTCTGTTCTAATTACATAACAACCTATATTTCCAAATGAATCAGCCTAAATAATCTCAGGAGCTTCACACTCTTGTTCAACAGATACAGCGTGGAACATGTGTTCATTATCTATATGAGCATTTCTAACTTCACTGACACTGACTGTACACTCTGTCCTGAGCTGCAGAGCAATAAAATACCTGAGCATAATGCGGTGGACGAATGAGGATGATTTATTAGACAGGCGAAAGTAAAAGCCGCCCGAGGGACAGTGGGTGAGGACCCATCTGCTTATGCCTGTTGTTGAGGGGAAACCCCGCAACCCCGCTGCACCACAAGACCTCAGTTTAAACAGACACTTCCCCCCAGAGCTGCCAATCACCTGATACCTCCCGCCACCGGCCCAGCGCCAGCTCTGATTGGTTAATCCGTTTCACATGCAAATTGGACAGTGCATTATTGATGCACCACTGAGAGGGAAACTCTCTCTTCGAAGCAAACGCTCTCCTTATCTGTTCTTTTAAAGGTGTGGTGCTTTTTGTAAAAATACTTTCTCCTATCCCCTTTATGTCAACTTCTGGCTTAACCAATGGCATGAGTTTTGGGGCGGGACTACCTGTTTGCCTATGGACCTTTGTCAGGGTGGACGCTATATTAAATTTGACAAATAAAAATTAGGCAATGAGGGTTAGAAACACAATTTATCGTCAGTATGTTATAGTAAGTTTAAGGTTCTTACGTCTAATTTTACAAACTTATTTGTATTACAATCCATTGAACAAACTGTTTCAATTACAGCTTCATTTTTTATTTGTGTCAACACACGAGGGATTTTTTTAATTCATAGTAATTAAGCAATCGTTATTGTAAAAGATTAGCATGCATCTGTAAACTTGACACCCCTGGAACCAGAAATGATGCCCAGGGGTCAGCAAAGGTCATTACAGTCAGTCAGGTCAGCTGATAGGATCAGACAGCAGAGGGCGGGGTCAGGGACATCCATTAAAGGTCATGAGACTACCCAAAACCAGTTTGAAGACATCGGTTAGATAACAAAGAAGCTTGCCCTCCTCAGTCACTCAAAGGGCCACACATGCATCCATTGTGTGTTCCACCCCCCCAAATCCAGTGTAATGTATTCTGCCGCATTTTCATTCCCTCAGCGCAGCCACAGAATGAGCATTCCAGCACCTCCTCAATCACCTTCCAATACAACAACGCACAGAAGCATCTATTAATATGACATTTAACTCCTTTTCAATTACAATCATATAAAACCACATTTAACCGCTTCAAACCCACGGTCTGCGCGGCTCAGCTAATCTAATTTAGAACAATGCAGGTCATCTGCGGCCGAATCTCTTTAAGTCCATCTTCCCGGAGCCCCTGCGGCTCAATTCTGATGCTATTTCATTCGGCTTTATTGTTTCTTAACGTCCTGCTTACGCGATCCTCCGATCTGCATGCAGGTAACATTCCTCTCTCTCTCCCCGTCTCACTCTCCCTCTGACAAATTTCTGCCTATGCAGATGAAGAGAACAGGAACAGCCTGGCAATTTCTCCCTTCACGAAACATTCAAGTTCCTCTACGCCTTTAATGAGAATAACAGTCTCGCTGAAACAGTCCAATCACCTGCTTTATTTGCAGTGTGTGTGATTGTGGGGAGAGGGTCTGTCAGCTGTGCTTATGTGTGTGTTCAGGGTGTCTTTTGTCTAAGGTGTGTGTGTGTGTGTGTGTGTGTATATGTGTAACACACATAGTACAAAGAGCAGACGTCCTTGGTAGACAGCCTCCTCACAGCTGGGCGTTACCACTGTCCCCGTCTGTCTTTCATAAAGCAGAGTCTTCATTTAGTTGATTAACTTTGCTTTCATAATGATACGCTTTTGGGTGGGTGGGAATAAAAGGAGCCTTTTATCGCTTTAACTGATTTACGTTAGTGTGTCTGGAACCTCAGAGCCAGGAGTCGCTTTACTTCAGACATTTGTGGAGTGACTTTATTAGCAGGGTTAGCCTGTTAGCTGCCCTGCTATACACGGG
The DNA here is from genome assembly GCA_036877625.1 of Ambastaia sidthimunki. NCBI lineage: Eukaryota > Metazoa > Chordata > Actinopteri > Cypriniformes > Botiidae > Ambastaia > Ambastaia sidthimunki. The sequence goes on along the minus strand of JAZGTK010000108.1, from coordinate 54,956 downwards.
GCTGTAAATTCACTAAAGCAGGGCAAATTAAGAGCAAGAAGGGAGTAAAGTCTTTAAAAGATCATTAACTTTAAGAGCGAGTGTGAACTGTGTGCTGAGAAGAGTCTGAGAACCTGATTACTCTTCTGACTTGAACTAAAGCAAACTTTAGAAACAAAAATGAGAGAATAGTTTTGTTAGGGAAAAACAACAGCATATTGAAAAAACTGAATATTCTGTCACTATTTATTTGATTCTAAAACATGATTTAACTAATAATCTTTCCCTCTGGTATCACTCTTAAATATCATTAATCAGAAGGGAAGGTTATTATATGGTTTCAAAAGACTAAATATATAGCACTAGTAATATTGACTAAATTGTTTTTATTCTTTTATGAGATATTACTTTAACGTATGAGGTCATAAATACACACACACAAGCCTAATGTACCTTAAATGACTGATGTCTACTGTACCTATCAGAGGCACACACTGTTTTGTCAAGCACATATGCACTGAAAAAGACATTCATTTGTATTCATGTTTCAGAGACAGCATACCTCACGCCTGAGCATGCTGGGGCAACATTTGCTCCCCCCAGTTTGTGAGAAAGCATTTGTAAGAAGAATGGCCACTTCCGCCTGTGCTTGGAGACGAGGATCTTCTAGACTGGGTTACTAAGGAGGCTTTTTGGAGCTGAAGCCTGAATCGTACCCGGGCCATTTAAAGCTAATCCATTTAGCAAGCTAGCCCATCCTGTCTGTCTGTCTCGTATTGTCTTGCCTGCTTCTCCTTGCTCAACAACATGCACTGATCTGGTCTGTTTTGGCTGATTCAAAGCAATTAAGTGTTTTTTGTATCCAACAGAAAGATAGATATGCAATAGAATCTGTTAAACTTCTAAAACAAAAATTAATTAACATTTTTTCAATTGAATAACATTAAGATTCTCAAACAAGACCAGGAATGTGCATTAACACAGTAAATAGGGTCACTTTTGATTTCATATGGCAGTATCAAGAAATTGAAGTGTCGGTCATGGTATTTCCTGAGCATAAATTATTGATTATGTGACTGTGTCATTGTTTCGCATGTACGGCTGGAACAAGCGATGCCTCTCTTCATCCCGTCTTATTCAATCTACAATTAGTTCCCCGTCCCTTCCACATTTCCTCTCTTGCTCCTAATATTTATCAAGGCAAGGACGGCGACGTCGCTCCAAATAAATATGGAAATAAATTTAAAGACTTTATATAAATAAATAAAAGAAGGAATGTGAAGAATATCTTTGTGCTGCCATGGAAACTGATCAAGATCTGTAAAATTAAACTGATTCAGACAGAATAAAAAAAAAATCATATAGATTTTCAGTCTACACACACTTTGTAATTAAACTTTCATAGTACAACGTGAAACATATCAAGTCAAAATGAAACAAAATTGACTTAATACACATTTCTTCTAGTTACGCATGATTTAAACGTTATTAAAATCTTATGTTTATCTTTGCAATCTCTCATCAAAAGTACCTCTAAAATGACTTTTCCACTGATGTTTCCAATCCCTCTTGTTTTTAACCCCTCCACTCTGAGCACCTGTCATTTTTACAACCCAATCAAATGTTTTTTATTACACGGGCAGTGAAACAGGCTGTGGATGGCGTTTCATCTTTATTTTACGTTAAAGTCACATTTCATGACTTTAAAGCTTCAGCAATAGAAGTGGTAACCAGCCCAACTCGAATCATGACAGGAACAGAACAATCTGCCAAATTCTGACACATCTACTGCACACAAGGTCAGAAGATCCGTCCAAGTTCTCCAGAGGAACACTGACAGCTGCCAATCACGCCAAAGCAGTTCTCACATCCAACAGATGTCTGAGCGTGTTACACAAGCTCTCTCTCCTTCTGCTGTCGGCTTCCTCCAAACCGTGTGGCGCGATCGATAGCTACCTGAGGAAATGCGCTGTATCATTTCAATGCAGAAAGGTGAACGAATTGATAAGTGTTGTGTCTCTACCAAGACATGTAAGCCCGCGTGATCATACCCGTATGCACATGGAGAGGTCCAATGAGGATTAACATCTCGCAGGCCATGAGCTTCCACTGCAGAATATTGATTGTGCAGGAAAACCAACCATGAAGAGAAAACACCAGCACTGACACACACGCTATACATAAATAATAATGCTGAAACACACTTTCTTTCATCCAGAGCACACTGTATCTAATGCTAATGCTATTTGTGTGGATGTGATAGGAATCACTGGAAAGACAAACAGATAGATTGATATCGGTGTCTGTTCGTGATATTACACCCCAGTGTCAGCCACAGGCTAAGAAATATAAAGCATTCTATTACATAAAGATGGGCTGTGATCAATGATTCTGACTGGACCTTCATTGATCCAGAGGGAAGAAGAGGAGGGGGGCTATTTCTGCCTGCTGATGCCCCTCTGACTCGTTGTGAGGAGCGACGAAACCAAATCTGTATGCTCTGTTACCAGCCCGGCCCCATTATTCTATGCACAGCTCAGAACAAAAGCCAAAACGACAAAACAGACAGCAAAGCGTGTCAGAGGGTCATCATTTCGTTTTTCTATTAGTCGTGGAGGTGTGTGTAAGATTTAGCAGTGAACTGTGTCATTTTATCCATGCTAAAATACTTCTAGCTTCTAATCTTCTTTGTATTTTGCATTTGCATTTATGCATTTGCCAGATGCTTTTATCTAAAGCCATTTACAGTGCTTTTAAAGTACACATTTTGTCAGTCTAAGCGTTCCCTGGGAATTAAACCTGTGACTCTGGTACTGATAGCAAACCGCTCTACCTAACCAGTTTAATATGCAGAGAAGCAAGCCTCCCATAGGTTGATTCACTGAAAAATATAAATGCTCCTAAAACATTGCCCTTAAAAAGTCAAACTGAGAAACTGTTGTAAACTGTTTTAAGAGCCTATAGATGCAAGCTATAAAATGAAACGGCACGATACGGCACAAGCTTGCGAGTAACATTTGCCTGGAATGTAGCACCTACCAACCAATCTTCCTATATCTTGTGAATTCCTAATCAACTGTCCAAAATACAAAAAAGTCTTCTGATAAAATGTTCACATGATGGTTTTAGGAGCCCTAGAAGTGAACTTTGTATACATAAGCAGATTTCTAGCCGTAGCCATTTACTGTAAACAGGCAACAGTTTCAATACACTCTACATGAAATCTGACATATTGACCAAAGCTAACCTACAAGTGTTAGGTTAACCTATAAATATAATAGGCCTATATACTCTAGACAATCTACAAACTGCACACATCACATCATCCATAAGCTATGAACATATTGCATCATACATCAACAAGTCACCCAGCACTCATGTGCTTCACTGCCTAGGTAAATTACCCATAATTCAATTCTGCACAGGTAACAGTAACTGTAACCATCTGCACCTTTACTACCGTTAACAAAAAACGCAGTGTAAACCACTGAGCTCTGTCATTTTATAAATGTTTGTATATATTAATTTTTAAACTTTTTTTTCCCTGTTTTTGTAACTGATTACTGTTGATGTTAATGTTATTGTGTAAAATCAATCAAATTATTTTTTATAAGTAGCTATCAAATTATTTTTTATAAGTAGCTAAAAGAAAAAGGGTTTGTATTCTAAAAATGGTCTTTAGCCTTTTGAAAAATGTAAAGATTTTAAGCTAGTTTAAGTCACATTCATTAAATCAGCTTGCAAAGACATTAAAGTGCAAGTGAACAACATTTTTGTGAGCCCAACACCCTTCAACCCTTTGAAGTTCTTACTGTGGATGGTGAAGCTTTTAGAGGGAAGAGAGCATGGGCATGATCAATTCTGAATGGAACACACCCACAGAAACACAGAGAGTGCTTCATTGTATCTATGATTAAACAGCACCCTTAAATCAATGTGTTATCGGGGAGAGGAGAGCATTGTATTTGCCCTGCTTCCTAAATAAATACTGTTCTTAACATAACATGATCACTTCCTGCAGAACCTTCCCTACATATTTTCACATTCTCAGTCGTCATTTTAGTTCTGCTGTATGTGCTGATAGGTGCTGTATTTACATTCTTAATGCATTTTGTTTTTAAATCAAGTTATTTCATTCAGAAAGTGTGGTTCTTTCTGTTTCACAAAATGAATAGTTTGATGTTTATATGAAGCACATAAGCCTCTAAAACTTTCTCCTGCTGAGATAAGACAAAAATATATACTTGTGCTTTTTTAATCCTCTAGCATAGTTGTGTTTTCCTGCAGAGAGATACAGCACTGTTGGGAGTTTGAATGGAGCCATTTCAAGACAAATGTTTACAATATAAAGCTAATTTCATCTTCTTTCACTGTTGGAAAATAACTGCTGAGGACCAGCATGCAGAAACATACAGCCGCTCATCTTTAATTCAGTGTAGCATCAGAATATTCCCACATACTGTAAATGTTCTTCTTGCATATCACAATGGTAAAATAGTGTCTAAATACAGTATGTGAACCAGATCACTCTGCAAAAATGCTGCTTCAAGAATTATGATGACTTCACTTCCTGTAAGATACATATAAAGCAATGGCTTTATTCAGGTCAGCAAAGAAACAGTCATGCGGTTTGTGACCTCTGCAACCAATCGCAGCCCTCTTTCTGTACCGATAAATGTCCTCTCAATGCAGCTTTTGCAGCCAACCACTATTGTGTCTGAATGACCTCTGCTACCGATCCTGTCTTCTGTGTCTGCAGTGTCCTACTCTTTCTGTAAGCATGACAAAGGAGCCATGATCAATTCAGTCTCTCTGTGACACAACACACAGCTCAGCACGGAGACTAAAGCAGGAAGATCAAGTATGATAAAATACAGGAGTGCCGTTTCTCACAGCACTCTGCTGCTGCTGAATCTGAAGTGAATCTGATTTGCGAGTGTGCATACAGTACTGAATGTGAATTTGATGAGATGAAAACACACAATAATGCTAATACTACACGCCTTTCTATTGCGTTATCCCCGCCAGCTGCACTCCAAAACAAAAATACAGCATGACCAGCGTGGCGTGATTCACAAACGAAGTCGCTTCTTTTGATGGACCTGTCGAAAAGACCCGTGGCTTACTGATATGAATCAGTCTGATGAATCTCTCAGCTAAATCATAAACTGTTTTTCATCTGTACGTGGAACAGTATCTGACCCCAAACACCCACCCCTGAATGAATATAAATCAGTAAAAATGTAATGCTCTGAGCTCCATTTAACGGTCATTTTAACACATTTTAGCATATTTAAATCAATTTCTCTCAAAATCAATAAAGAAAAGGTTAAAAAAGTCAAGTTCATTCTAGTTATGGCTAATTATGGAAAGTTTGATGCAGAATTCTGTAGGAAACACTGCTGTCTGGAAGGCAGAAGAAGGGATGATGATTAAGTCTTCTTGATCATTGTGTCCTTTGACAGGATGATTCCCAATTTGGAATCAAGTAGCAACCCAACAAAACTGAAGAGATGACATGCAATGCAGTCTTATGAGATCAGACCCAGCCTTCAACAAACAGACAGATTGCTGTATGTCTCCAGTACTGTTATTCTCCTCTAATCCAGCTAGCTACAAAGCTACTGTATCTAAATTATTAACCTTTTTCTTTCCAAACAATCCTACAAATAAAGCACAAATAACACCTGGAAAAAATAACATAATATTTTGTGTTTTGTATGCTAGTTTTTTTGTAGGCTTGTATGGTTTGTGTTTGTGTTTTGTATGCGTTTTTTGTAGGCTTCTTAAAACAGTGGCACTATCAAAACATAGTTTGAGCATCCCGGCCCGACCAATGGCTCAACCAATGGCCTATGTTTTGTGTCTGGACTATTAGCTTTTTAAGCCAATGGCAGATGAGTTTGGAAAACCTATTTAAAAGTGCTCATTTTTTGCCATTCTTTTGGTGAAATTAATTGCGCAGAAATTATGCTTCACTTTTAACTAGCTTAACCAGTAAGACTTCATTGGTCAATAGCTTCACCAGGTTGACCATATTAGCCTAGCACCAATCCAGCATTAACTAGCCTGGACTCAAACAGAAAAGTTAATGCTGACCATTACAACAAGAAATCACCCAAAGGTCCACTTTTATACTCTGTAAGCAATAGTAAAACACAGGCTGCCTGGCGTTCTGCAGGCTGAGTCTTACATACAGTGAAACCCCAGGCAGCAATACTCAAGCGCAGAACACCAACGAGGGCACCAGGGAGCCTGTATGTCGCATCCAAGATTTCCCCTTCGGGCGTAAGCACATGTTGCCCAGGAGGAAACGAGCCGTGAAAAGACAGGAAATTACACGGTGGGGGACCCATCATCAGGAAAGCATCTCATTGGCTAGCAAAAAGCTCACATGAGCTGTTAAAGAACAATAATAAGTATACAAACACTTATACCGGGTTGGGGCACATGAATATAATGACACTGGCTGCTCAGTGGTACACATAGACGCTCAGAAGTAATTAAGCTCAAACTAGCTGCAGCTACTTTGGCAATAATAATGCTATGAATTTCTCATAAACTCATAAATAAGCTCTATAGTTTCCCCAAGATCTTTTTTATGTGGACATGAAAAAACAGCATTAACAACCCTTTTATCTTCTATATTGTGACATGTTTGAGTTAAACATAATATTCTGTGCGGAAACAGAATTAGGCCAGAAAATGATTTTAACCAACGTGAAGTGAGAGAAGGAGGGAATTGTTAAGGAGAGGGGTTAAAAAACAAAATGGCTTGATGACATCACCCAAAAAGCTAAGTTGTTTTACAGGTTGAGCAAGTTATTACAACTTGATGAAAGAATGTTGATGATGAATTTTTTTTTCATCATTAATGTTTTTTCTTTAGTGTCAATGACTCAATAAGAAAGCAATAAGAAAGTTTATTAAAAACTAAACAGGTTCAATTTTGATTTCATGTCTACTATAAACTAAGTCAAGACCCATCTGTGGTGATATGGAGAACAAGTGGCCATACAGACCCATTAACACAGACACAGTTGCGCTGAGAAAGAGGCACATTTCAGGACCCAAGATGGGAATTTTGATGTGTCTTGTTATGGCTGGAGAAAGGCAGAGGATGGTACACATTCTCCAAAGAGTCAGTCAATGGAATGCCACAGGGATAATACAAAGAACAATAGACACAGGGGCAGAGAGAGAGGGAGAGGAACAGGGAGGGCTGGTGCGAGAGAGGGATTGTGAGGGAGTGAAGGAGGTAGAGAAGAGGCATGGGTGATCCTCGCTGCCGTGTGGCTTTGCTTTAGGGAGGGATTAGGGCCGAGGGAGCTTCCCTCCTGCTGGACGGGCTCGTGTGGGGTCAGGAAAAGTGATTTTATTTTGGTAGCTTTATCCTTGTGAAGCTCTGGCAGAAGGCACAGAATGATAAAGGCAGTTTTAAAGCCCTTAACCCTTCATAGGCTTTCTCCTTTTTTAAAGCACAAACGTTAAACCTAAAAACCAGATTGTGGTGTTAAAACAGCCTCTGTGAAATGCATGCCATAATATAGAAATTAAAGTGGGGTAGTGTGTCATGCTAAAAATGTAGTGAAATGTCACATAAGGAGTGAAGCAGGAAAGTCACAGCGGAAGGATCAGAGCAGGTTTAAAAAATGGAAAAATATATATGAATTTTTTTTAATTCTACAAAACCACCTGCTGACAATCACAGAAAACCACAGAGACTGCATGAAGTGAATCCTTTCTAAAATGTTATTTTAACTCTTCATATACTCTTTATTATTGCCAAATCTATAGAATGAAATAATTATAATAATCTGCCTTATGTTAATGATACAAAAGCACTTTCTTAAATATTTATACATTAATAGCGGTACTTTATCCTTTCAGGTCTCATGGGCTGTAAAGTGTAATAACAGCCTGGTCCAGCAGCATTGCAGATGTGATTAAAAATATTTCAAAGGCCACATGGTGGACACTTTTATAAATATATATTTAAGTTATCTATCACGATAAATCTTCTGTGGGTTATCCGATTTAACAATCAGATCGTGAATAAAATAAAAATACTTTTAACATACACTGAAATAATATGAATTCAAAGTTACCATGTCTGCATGCAGATATACATTCAAACATTTAAAGTAATAGTCAAAAATCACGTACAAACACACTTTTGTCAAAAAGCATACATCAATTAAAAATGCACTTTAAAGTGTATGTAGCAATACCTAAAACTCACAAAAACTAATAAAAGAAATGTTTACCGAGGGCAAACAATTTAAAGCACGCAAACTGACGTGAAGGTATCGCGATTGCACCGTAACAACAAATATGTTCACATGACATGACTCCGCTTATTCAGTCATCAATATATTGTTCAACTTGACCGGCAATCTCGTTATGTTTGTTATGTAGAGGTTAAAGCGAAGATACAAACATTGTATTTCATTTTAACTGCTCAGCTGAAAATTTACAGATGCCATAACTCTGTATTAAAACCCTAATTGGAAGAATAAACACGCATAACGACCTTCCTATAGGCTCGACGAAATGATGTTTTACTGCTGGGGGGAAATAATAACAAGCTCTTTAAGATAATGAAGTCATGCCTGGTAAATCAAATACTTACCTTCACCGGTGGACGCAATTTGGTTTTAATAATCTTTTAAGATCCCCTCTCGTTGCAGAGCCCCGGTCTCTCCAGTCACTATCCGTTTAATATTGCAACAATATTGCTGCGGCCGCAAGCCCCTTCCGCGCGACTCTCTCCAGCACCAGCCCTGAAGATGGGGGCGGGTCCGCTGCCACTGACGTCACACCCCTGCTTTAAGTACTTGTACAGTGAGGTACAGAAACACCAAAAGCGTTTTTAGAGCAGCACCCTCCCCTCGCTCTTTTACTCTTCTTCTCTTTCTGCCTCCATCTTCCCCTACTGTAAATGAATTACTGTGATAGAAATGTATTATTATTTTCATACATGTTTTGTGTTTGCTTTTTCTGGACCATGACTGTAAATTCTTTGGGTATGTTCACTGCCCCATCAGCGTCCGCATCATAAAGATTCTACGGTTAATATAGAATAAATTAAGATACTTTGATACTGTTAATTGCAAATGCTTTGAGAAATATTTGATCGTTTAATTATTCAGGTATACGCGCTTTGCTGGCTGAGAGGTGTGTTTTTGGTTTTAAAGCTTGTTTTTTAAAGATTCATCGGAGATCTTTTATTCCTATAGATCAGTACAACAATCTTTCCACCCTGATACTGTCTCAATTATCCAGTGAACATTTAAGTGCTCACACACACACACACACACACACACACACACAGATTTATGATTCACTAATGGAGTCCTCAAGAGTAGTACATAAATTTCAAGGAAACAGGAAATATAATTCTTACAGTTTTTCTGTAAATTCTTACAGAACAGTTTTTGCTCATTTTATCCCCACTGACTCTTATAGTTTATCTGTGAATTAAGTTTTACAAACCATATCACAAACCAACTTTGTTTAGCAGTTATTTAGTTATCAATATGAAGTGCTTGGTTAATCTGCCACCTACAGACAAGATAGCACAATACAGCTTTCACAAGAACAAATAACACACTCAAGACCCATATTACAAACACTTCACCTCTGCCATATAACACTTACTAGTGACACTGCTAATGTTTAACTGTGACAGATAAAATACAAATAACACTTACAACAGTTCTGTCTGAACACATCTCTGGATTTGTGCATCTAAATGACTGAGGCATGCGAAAAATGTAGAAAAACTAAAATCTAAACAAGGTATAAACTCTGTTCTTTACCCTATAAAATTCTCAAGAATTGTAAATTGAAAAACACGAGTGAAAGAGAAAGAGAGAGAAAATGAAATGAGTTTCCTGAAAAGGAAATACAGCGAATAGTTAAAAAGCCCATAAATTGTAATGAACATTCCCATCTCTCTTTAATCTCCTCCACCACCCTCTGAGAGACCAGAGTCTGCAGCCAACAGGAAGGATGCTGCTAATTTCCTTCTTTATTGAATTGAGTTGGACACACACGCCCTGCAGGGCCAGTCAGTCTCCCTGCACATCCTCTCTGTACTGTCGCCCATGTGCTCAAGAGCCTCTTTCTAATTTCTTTGGTTATTTGTGCAGTTTTGATCCTCTGCACTTTGCTCTCTTATTTCTTGAGCCATTTTTATATCTCTACAGATTATTCAATCTTCATCTGCCTTTCTCCATCTGCCTCTGGGTGCTTTCCACGGAAACAGTACAAAACTGTGTAATTTCTTTTCAGTGAAAGAAGGAGCTTAGCCTGCAGAAAATGTTAATTGCCAACGTCAGGAGGTCAAACTACATATATGGAGCTTTTTTTATTTACCTGTACATTTAAAATAAAAAAAAAACTCTTGAAGAATCTTAGAAACTGAATTTTTAAAAATCAACCTGTTTGTCTATTATCTGAAAAATAACCGAAACTCAAGGGTACAGACATACATGTGTTGTATTTTATTTCTTATTTTCTTATCCTTATTATTCTTCACTCATTTTTGTATATGTTCATTCTATTCTGCAATACTTTTATTAGTGTTGTTTAATGTTATGGGGGTTTGTATTGTCTTCAAAAGTAGTGATAAGGGAATGATCTTCATCTCAAGGTTTTCAGTAGCGTCACGGGATAATGTTGTGAAGCAGTAATTTTCCACTGTCTCTGGCATAATAAAACAGATTGAACTTGTGCTGGTCAGATGAAGACAGACTGAGAATTGAGAACACAAGAAAGATTATTTAATAAACACTGCTTATTTTATTCAATCATTGTCTCCTGACTGCTATTTTTCGCTCCAACTCCGAATCTGCCTCATGGTTAAGTGTAAACAGTTGACCATCTTTGACTAATGGACAATAAAACTTCTGAGGTGAGTCTAGTGAGGCCTAATGCAGGACCTAATGAAGGACCTAAACCTTGGGTGTTTGGATCTATCAATCTATGATTGTAGATGATTGTATGCTAATGTTAATAATATGTTTTTTACACTTTAACTGCAATTAATTATATCTAAAATTATTATCCAAATTGTCAAAATTATGACATTAAACAGGCCTACAAGTTTAAAAAGTGCAAAATCTAGGAAGCAGTACCGGCTAAAACAGCTTTAGAGGAATACAGAGATTTGATGTGATTTGTGCCTTTAATGCTTAAACGAAATGGGACACCAATTTGTATCGTATTTGTGGAAAGTGCCTCATGCTCACTTCCTGTCTGCTCCATTCACTTCTCTCAGAGCAAACCCTCTCATGCAAACGTGACATGAAAACGGTATGAATTCAAAATGCAGATTTTACAAACCAAAGTTTGAAATTAGGAAATGTATAAGGTAACTCTTGAAAGAATTGTATGATAAATTGAAAGCAAACAACTGCAATGCACAGACAGAGTCTATAAGAAACAAAAATTAATTGTGGCAACACAAATCATGTCTTTCTTTGTACTGTATTTGTAATGCAGTATGAGGAAATTGGGAAGTAAAGTATTGAGTTAAATGACAAGGCACTGCTACAAGACTACTATAAATCAACACAGAGAGTGGTTCATGCTGATTTATGGCAATTAGTGCAGGTTAGGTGCTGCTGGATTAGCAGTGAGCCATAGCCATGCCTGATGTAACTAGTTGTTCAGTATGACCTTTCTGGTGAAGCTGGTCAACTTGTTAGCTTAGCTAAGAATCCTGATGAGGACAGCAGCATATTAACATTGCATGCTGGGCATCATCATCCAAAACTCAGCATGTGTTTGAAAACATGCTTGCTAGCTTTTCCAGCAGTACAGACCATACAGTCTGTTTAACCATTGATGATTCAGGTTAGGGTAAAGACAACAGCAGTACAGAACATAACCAGAACAACCGCGTCTTTAATAGGACACATGCCAATTGTTTTCATGCTCAGCGACTCTGTGCAACTTATTTCTTACGCCCACAATGTTCCCCAACGTGTCCACAGAGTTAATGTATATATATGTGTATACACACACACACACATTTATAAATATATGTACACATATATAAATATATATACATACACTAAGGTGTGCTTATACAACGGTTTGCTTTCTATGTTAGATTGGCACTTCACTGTGTTTCTTACACCTCAGCTAATTGGCCAGCTGCTCAGAACACGTGTTAATTATAACAGAATTGCCAACATTTTCTTTAAACATCATACCACACAAGTTACATCCACCCACCCTACCCACGAGTGACCAATGTAGCATAGTTCATTTCACTGCTTGTTACCTGGAGTGTGTGCGTTTAAACTCCCTGAAGTAACTACTTCAGTTATAGACAACACTAAACACTAACTTTCTATTTTAAAAAAATGTTTCATTCTTGGTACTTCAGATGCAAATCGAAGTACAGCCCCTCCTGTCAGTAATGCACAAACGCCCACAGTGATTTCTGCACCATCTGGGTGGACTGAAATGAGACACGGCTGTCTACACACTAAATGTATGGCTTAGAATGTATGTCTGATGAGGACGGTGGTCCTGTACCTTGCCGTTCATGTACTGAAGTTTCTTCTGCTTCAGGTAGGTAGTCGTGAGGGGCATGTTGTAGTCTATGAGGTCTGCGGTCAGTTGAGTTGGTTGATTGTTCTCTGAAAAAACAACAAGAGATTTACAAACATGAGACTATAGACAGCTTATATAAATGGTAAAAAAAATCTATTCTACAATTTTATTTGAGCTTAATGTAAATTTGACATGATATATACAAATATACACACGCGCACACACACACACGTCTGATTTCTCTAAAATGTCACTAGAGGGCACTGTCTACCCCAATGTTTCCTGTAGGCACTTGTCTCTTTGTCCAATTAACAATGCCAAACAAAGGTTCAATTATAATAATATAACATGCAAATGACAAAAAAAAATCACAGCAAAATCTATAGGAAATAAAACGCACTCTCCCCCCACAGCTGGAATTTTGTCATTTTAAACCTCTGTAATGTTTTGGTGAGATGTGTGAAAAATAATTGTGAATGTTTGTGTAAAGATCACGATGACAGTGATCCTGACGGTGTAAATAATGATGACAGATCTGTTACTTAATTTGCCAGTGTGTGATGTACACATTTCAACACATTTCACTTTTCAAGAACACACACACAAAGGCTCATGTTCTTTGTCTACATGTGTGTCTCAAACAAGAACGCACTCACAGATACAAACACTAAAAAGTATCAAAAAAATCGTTATTAGACTTCAAAAATGTGCAGGCACTTTTGGTCATGTGACATCCTTGTAATTTATGGATTTTATCAGCTTTGGGTTAAATAAGCCATGAAGCCATGATTACCAGATGATAACCTCATACACACACACTGAGACCCTCAGTAATGGACGGGCTGTTTGCTATTTATTGATCACTTTCACTTTCTCATTTCAAATGGATTTACCACTATAAATTATAATATTCCTTAAGGAACTTGCTCATCACTAAAACCAACAAAGAAAAGATTTTAAAACTACAATATTCAGACTATTGCTCATGTCAGCCTGCTGAACAGACACTTTCTTTAATACTCTCTTATAAACTTACCAAAGCTATATTAGTGGTTAAGTCGCTAACCCAAAGCAGGTGGCAAACGAGACAATAAGAATATATCTGTGAGCCATGAAAGTAAATGAAACAACAGAGGAAATATAGACAAAGGTGTGATGTTGATAAGCTAGCATCAATTACTGAGCCATAATAGTAACACATCTTTTTATAACACATAAATGTGTGTGTGGGTGCGTGCGTGCCAGCGTGCGTGTGTGTAAAATTTCTTAAATTTCTGCAGAAATGCACAGAAGCAATAGCAGATATGTGTATATTAAGCTGATGTCAACAGCAGCCTGAGTGTCAATTAAAGATAGAGTGAGTGTACAGTAATTAATTACTTTTAATAATTCAGCTCTGAACTTTTGTATGGGCTGCTGGAGCTGAGATGAACGAGTGGCGGGGGGAGGTTTGCGCACCCCCATGGGCAAGAAGCCAATTAGCTGCTCTCTTTATGAGCAACACCCAACCTAAGCCCAACGTTGACACAACGCATTGACACTTCAGGCCTAGAAGATGTTTTTCTCTTTTCTCTCCCTCTGTTTTTTTTTCTCTCACAGGAAGCAGTATATTTGAGGGCAGTTCAACTGTTTCTCTAGTGTCCGAAAATAATTTATTTTATTATAAGCAATATTTACCCCTTAAGTTGATTATCAAAGAAATGTTTACCTTTCTGAGGGCATTTTTATCTTACCATAAAAAATCCAGTATGTCATCCATTTGTTACAAATATTTAAAGTGTATTAATTAATTTAAATAAACTCACAATGTAAACAATTAGTGCAATTAAGTATTAAAATTGAATCAATATAAAATTCATAAGTAAGAGTAAATAACACACAAATTCACAGTACAATAAATATTCTGTTTTTAAATATTCTACATTTTTAAAGTAATTTCTCTAATTTATTAATATAAATAGATATAGAATATAGATATATAAATATCTGGGTATTTTTCTACTTTTCTTTGCCCCTAGCCATAGTCAATTCTCTGACCCTGGTTCTAACTTACACTTCCAGGTGTAAGATTTATGAATACGCATTTCATAGCGAATTCAAGACATGCATTGTATTAGTTAGCATGTTCCCCAGGATTCGAACCCATGACCCTGGTGTTTGCGGACCACCTGTGATCACAGCTTTGTCGTAATAACAACAAAGAACTGAGAGATGTTTCCTATCCAGCTCCCCTTTTCCTAGTCCCAGTGAAAGTCTTCCAATCAAATTCCTCCCCCAATGGATTCCACCCACAATCCCCCTCTTTCTTTCTCTTTAGAAATAATCTGGTTTCAAAGGCATTTTCTTTGTTAAAAGGCCTGTAATTGGGCTAATTGCAGTGTGTATGGAGGCTAGCAGGACACTCCAGTGACTGCAGCCTAATCAGAGGCTGTTCAGATATGCGTGTGTGTGTGTGTGTGGAAGAGGTGTGGCTAGAGGGGGTTTCATTAGCTTTAGGCTGGCACACAGTTGGGGGGTGGGGGCTGCCTCATTACAGGGTGGGCAGGGGACAAAGGGGACGAGAGGGAATTTTCCTAACAAAGACAATGAATTGTCTAATGATGCATTATGGGTACGAATATGTATAAGGATGCATGCATTTTGGCTTGTTGGCTCTGTGGAGTTCCTTAAAACGAAGAAAGTGTCTTAAATTGCTTTAATTGAAATGGTCACACAGATATTAGGACCACCCTTAGAGTGTAAATCCTTACAGAAATCCATACACCCTGAGCAGTCCTGCTGTATTACAATAATCATAATTTTGCTAGTAAGACAACAACAACTGCAACAATATCCCTGTTAAATACACCTAGTGTGAACCCAGCCCATAACCCTAACGATTAAACACGCCAAAAATCAGAAGAAACTCAATCTCCAACCCAAGTCTTAAATCTAACCCCGCCCATGAAATCCAATTGGTTAATAAGCATGTGGTACAAGGGTGTTAATCTAGGAACGTTCCTAGAACTTTCAAAATATATTTTGTAAACATTTTTAAAGTTTCTGCTACTTTGTATGGAAACGTTAGGGAACCGTTCTGATCACCAGAAGTTGTTAGTTTGGGTAGGTCTGTCCTGGTGTAATCCTGGTAACTCTGTGTGTGTCTGAGCATGTGTGTGGCTTTGGTGTGATACCTTTGAACTCTGCTCCACTGGGGCTGATGTGCATCCTCTTCTGACATTCTCCACAGCTCATCAGGAAACGGGTCACTGCCTCTCTGGGCAGGAACGCATACGTCTCTGCTATCTGACACACACAAACACACACGCAGCATCACACTTTTCTTCAGGATTCATTAAACCTTCAAGTCCACTTAAAAGTGTTTTACTCTCTTTCGTAAACACAAAAAATCTTACAATCACAATATAATTTACAAGAGAGCAGAGTGTTTGCTTGAAAGTGACACATCATTAACAACGATCATCACAGCTATCAAATCCTGCTCTACACTCACATAAAGACAATTAACAACTCTGATGTTTTCGTTCAAAACAAATCTCTGACCCCTCAATGCTAAATGTAAAGCTAAATGTAAAGCTAAATGTAAAGCTAAATGTAAAGCTAAATGTAAAGCTAAATGTAAAGTTTTTACTCATTCCTATGATTGGTATAGTTTCTATATTCCCCGCCTTCTTTATTTATTTTTCTTCTTTAACTCCCTGTTTCTCTCTTCCACATTTCTGCTATTAAACTGGACAAAAAGAGAGAAAGAGAGAGTGAGAGAGACAGCAAACCCCCACATTGAAAGTCCCTCGTGTCTTTTTATTTTCCCATGAGACTCAAACATACAAACATGGCAGCACAGCTGGAGGGTGCAGTGTGTGTGTGTGTGTGTGTGTGTGTGTGTGTGTGTGTGTGTGTGTGTGTGTAATGGAGGTAGAAGTGGAACTAAACACACAAACCCCACTGCTGCACCTGTATAACAACCTCTCCAGAGCTGATGGGAGACCCTGAGAGTAGCAGCCACACAAATCATGATGTCCATGGTAAAGTTCTGCCCTTCCCTACTAGACCAACAGCTGTCAGGTGTGTGAGGAACAAGGAACAACAGGCAGGTGACAGTGTGTGTGTATGTGTCAAAAACTTAAATACACTTCACAAATTATAAATGTATACATACACATTCCCATAACTGTCCAAAAGAGGGCAGCAGCTTTAGACTGGGTGCACAAAACTGCAGCAGGTAAGAGCCTCCTGTATCACTCTCACATCCCATGTTTCCATGACACCCATGTGTGATACAGACTTCTAAAAATGTTTTCTATAGATTTAATTAAACCAGCTAAATATATCATGAACGGAAATGAAGTTAACTCAAAGAAACAAAGAAAGAACATACGAAACAGGGAACAATTGTTAAAAAGAATAAATGGCCGATGAAACAACTTAACAAATGAAAGAAAATTAGAAAAAAAGTACACATGAAAAAAAATGAAAAAAACAAAAAGAATGAAAGAAAGAAATCAACTAGACATGGCTATGAACAGAGTATCAGAGACATTAAGTGACAGATATAGGCAGTCAAAAATGGGCATATATATCATATGATACTCTACTAATACAACTACCATAAAAAATGAAATTAAAAAGTTCATTTAATCTCTTAACTCACAGCTTTATAGGTTTTCTTCTGCCCGGCGTGTTTGGGGGCTTTGGCTGGGTCTGAGCTGATCTCCACATGCATGGCATAGATGATGTCATAGAAATCTTCCACCACAGCAACCCTCTTCAGAGAGGAGCTCTCCTGCCCCGATCCTCCATCTACACACTGCAATCAAAGAGTGACACAAAGATACTTAGAGATATAATCAGAGATATAATCAAATACATTACACAAAAACAACTGCCTTTAGGTCTGTTGTCAATGGAAAATACACACACACACACACACACATATATATATATATAGTGTTCCTGTAGCTCAACTGGTAGAGCATTGCATTAGCACAACAGGTTGTGGGTTCGATCCCAAGGATCACGTGTGTGTGTGTCTATCTATCTATCTA
>JAZGTK010000108.1:0-27674 GCA_036877625.1 Ambastaia sidthimunki | reverse complement strand
AGAGAGAGAGAGAGAGAGAGAGAGAGAGAGAGAGAGAGAGAGAAAGATAGTGAGTGAGTGAGAAGAGGAAAGAGAGGAACGTTGGGAGCTATTAATAGTGTCCACAGACGCTAGTGTCAACGGCATGTGATGGCTGTAACTGTTTCCTCAGCCCCTTTCTCGTTCTCCCCTTCCCTCAGCATCATTTCTTTCTTTCTTACTCCCCTAAAATCCCCTTTTTTTTCTCTCGCTCCATCTTATCTTCATGCTTCTTCTTTCTCCTTTTACAGATATGAAGATATGACATCTTTTACTCTTCTCCTCTGTCCCTCCATCCCTAAACAATCTTACCCCATCATTCTCACGTAACTGTTGCTCGCCCCTCATATATTATGAAGTAGCGTTAAAGGTCATTTAAGGTCAGGCAAATCAGATGAGGACTGGTTTACACATGTGTGGATAATGTCTGATGTATTCACACTATTTTGAGCTGTAAGTTTTGATGAGTAATACACCAGGCGCCTGGAAGAATACAGTATGTCAGTCATTATGAGAGACTTATCATTATATTATTACCAAGCGGCTGATCAATTAACTCTTGACATCAAAACTACTAAACACACACAGGCACATAAATGAGAAGTAAACAATAGTATATATTACTGTTAGCTTCTTTCAACATAAAAGGGACCTTTGGGATAATCCATTTTAAAAGCTCAATGTTAAATGCTTTCTTTACGGCAACAAATATTTGGCTCAAACAAATAAGAAATGGAGAAGTGTGTCATTTGTGGCAATAAAACAGAACTGTAAAATTAAGAAATCATTTTAACCATCCCTAACCCCCCTCCCCACCAATCCACCCTTGTTAAGACAAACAGGTTGGCCCGCTCCAAACACAAAACATTGGTTGATCTGCTAATACGCCAAGCCTGTTCCAGACTGCTAACAATTCCAAACGTATTGCAATTCCATTTGTGTCAATAGTGGCACAGAAATTACACATCTTGCATTAAAGCATTTAAATGACTTTAAATGGGTCCTTTTTTGGTCTTACTCTTGATGTGAACAGGTCTTAAGACAGAGGAGAACCCCTAAGCCATCAGGTGACCACTTAACCAAATTTAATGTTGCAATCAAAAATAAAAAAATAAACATGCACTGCTAGTCAAATAGGGAAGGAATCTCTCTCTCTCTCTCTCTCTCTCTCTCTGTCTGTCTTTCTCTCTCTCTTTCTCTCTGTGTGTGTTTCTCAATTAACCCTCTTTAGTGAGCTGAATGGGAGGGATGTCTCAAAGAACACACACAAAGAGAGGCAGAGAGAAATATTATTTGAATAGGACAAATCTGGGGCAGCCTCTTCATTATCAGGGTACATAGAGCAGAGGGTATATCCATCTTAACTTTCTATCACATTCATTTACCTTTCCTTCATCAGTAAGATGGTTGTGAGATGAATCTCTGTCTGGGTTCCTCATTATTTTGCTTTCTCTGCTAAGAGCTGACCTGCTCACCCTGTCTATCTCTCTTTCTCCTTCTAATCTTCTATTTTCTCATACAAACACACTTTTCTGGCTTGTCTTTTCACCAATAGTACCACAAGCCACCATGTTGTCTCACTGAGCTACACAGGTGAACAGAATCAGCAGGTGTGTTTGGGTTTAGTCAATTATTATAATAAAGTCAACGGTTTGAAAACGTGAACTCTCAGAAAGCTCAGAAAAGATCTACTATCTCAAAGAAAGACAGTATAGGCAAGGGTTATACAAGTCATTGTTATAAAAGACTACACTAAATTGTAAAAGAACACATAGTTTGTAGCTAATATCACTTTATATAAATTGTGGTCGGGAGAAATGGGCAATGCTCTACAATGTATGTGAATGTCTACATCCAATGCCATCATTCCCTGCTACTGCCCAAAAGGGTTTTTTTTGCCTCAGGTTGTGTCCC
Source organism: Ambastaia sidthimunki (assembly GCA_036877625.1). Taxonomy (NCBI): domain Eukaryota; kingdom Metazoa; phylum Chordata; class Actinopteri; order Cypriniformes; family Botiidae; genus Ambastaia; species Ambastaia sidthimunki. Next base: position 25,742 of record JAZGTK010000108.1, on the reverse strand, counting down.
AAAACACACACTATCTACTACAGTGCCCGTGTAGGTTTTGTCTACTCAAGGCTGTGGTGTGGATACTATATTTACACATGGGATACCTTTCCCAATGTTATAATCTACTAAAACTAACTAAAATTAAACTCACTAACAGAGACCATAAGGTATTACAAAATTATGCAATTTTTAAACTGCTTACATACATTAGTGTTGGTTTAATTAACACAGACTGCAAGGAAGCAAATGTGTGCGTGCTAGCGTTACAAACCAATTGTAATTGTGCACTTTAAAATGTTACACTAACTATACATATAACCAATAAGACTGGCGGTAGATAGATTTGATGCTTATCAGTAACTGATAAACGTGCCCCACATTCGGGTGGCAAAGCTGCCAGCGATAGCTATATGACTGACATACGAACAAGTGGTTACCGGAGAAATAAGAGTGGCAAGACCTCAACTACAGAAAAATAACCAAGAATGATACTGACCGGCAGTAAGACGCGTAAATGTGCGCCATTACGCGCGTAGGTTTCAAACGATTTGCATAGGCAAATTCTGCGCGCTGTTACACGTGTGTTGGTGGTGCTGGAAGCGCAGATTGGGGATAAAGCTCCCATACTAACCGTTGCCTTGATGGGGACGTACAGGACCGGTCTGTCAGCTGCCCCATTCTCGTTCTGCTCCCCGTCGGCGTTGATCACTTGGAAACCTTTGGATTTCACCCAGAACTTAAATTTGGCGTTGATGTGGGTGCTCTCGATAAAGACGCCCTCGGAGTCTTCGGTCTGTAAAAGGGTCTGGAGAATTTTGTTGTATTTTCGCCGGGTGACCGTCTTTGTTTTGCCGGAGTCGCCGTAAGTGCGGAGGCACCACTCTTGAAAATCACCAAACATTTCCCCCTCAAACACCGCGGGGCTTCGGCTTCTTTTGGTAACATCCATTCGTTTTTTGGTGGACATAGCGACGTTTCTTCCTAAAAGCCCCCTCCTTCAAAACGAAAGAGGCTTCGAAAATGCTGTTTTTAAGCGAGATAAACAGATATAGGTCCAAATTTGCCACTACTAAAAATCTAAATATTATTTAAATGCCCGGGTAAGGTGCCGCACGTATACAAAATACGCGAGTTAACGCCGGTGGATCGATCTATTCTCGCACCTGTTAACTGAGACTGAGCCGCTTCCTCTGTCCCAAATGACAAATAAATGACAGTCCCGCGTCTCCCCTATTGAGGAACTGAAAGAGGGGGCCGTCCTAGAAACGGCTTTCGCCCACCTGTATGCTGAAGCTCGCAGGCTTATTAACAGAAACTGTGTTTTTAACCAAAAAAAAACATAAAAATCGTACAGCTTAAATAAAACGACCAGGCTGTTTTAATAAACACAATTGTCCAAGGATCGAAGATCAAATAGTCTTTGTTTAGCGTTTGAAGCTCTTGCACCGGTCGGGCAGATGCAGCTATGGAGGCTCCAAATGAAGTGCTACACCTTCCTTTAAGCTCCACCTGAAATCGCTTACCACCTGTTAGAATGAGCTCGACGCTCAGTGCGCCTGTCCTGACACAACGGCTGTCCACCCGGAGAACCGGATCGTGCGCGATCGCTGTAATGTGAGATAACAGGCAGACTACCTGACCCACGAGGCGGTAGGCTGGAGGGATGTGAGCGGCGTCCCTTGCGCGGTGGGACCGGGTACGCAATAAGATCCAGGAAGTGCACCCTCTCAGATAACCCAAATGAACACAAAGCGGACGACTGTCCCGCAGCACCGAGGGGCTGAATATTCGACCAGGCGTTTGCATTTACATTGAAATGTTTTGCATGTAATTTACAAAGGCGCTAGAGTGAACGTATTTCAGATTGCAGCTCCATATTTAAAAAAAATCGATGAAAGAAAAGTAGATTGTGGTGTAAAATATGTGTGGTTACGAGCGTTGTAAATGTATTTCAAATCCCTCATTATTTTTTATTATCAATACATTAAATTAACAATTTGTCCCAAACTATTAGTTAACTGAATTTTGGAGTAATACAGTAACCTTTGTTTCAGATGTCTCCCCTAACATGCCATATAAATTTCAATGGAAATTGAAACAAGTAATACAAAATACAGTATACAGTAATATACAGTAAGTTATATTTGAAATTAGTTCATATTGTAGCTGACTTTTAATTGCATACTCTAGTACTGTACTGTAGTCATAGTACTGTAGTTCACAAAAATAAAATAAATGAGCATATATGTTGAAATGAGATGTTGAAGTGTCTCCAGAAATCAAAGGTCTTCATTTGCACTCCAATGTTTATCTTTAATATGTTTACATTATAAAAAACAATTAAAAGTGAATGCATAATAATCTCTGTGAATCTCAGAATCTGTGGAGTTCCACCAACACAAATTCCTGAAGTACTCATTGAAAAGATTAGACATAGTATTCCAGATCATAAAATAATGTGGGCGATCCAGAAGACCTTGAGTAAACATTCAGCATGAACATTCTGTGCTGGGCTGAGAGCGTTTTTGTAAGGCAGGTCTGTGTGTCTGAGTCAGACATAACATACAGATACACATACTGCATTCTGAAAATACTAGCGTGATTTAAAAAGATCCTTCAAACTGTTTTTCTTTTTTTTTTACAGAAATCCATTTTTCATTGATGTTCCGCAAAATCTTGGGGCAGTTTTCTTCCTGTTCCAGTGTGGGCAGAGTCACTGCATAGCTCAACAAAGCCTCAGAATACTTACAAATACAAGAATTCGTATACAATTCATGTCAGTCCTGTTTATAGAGGATAGCAGATTTTGAATGAACACAGGAGCACACAAGAAGCTAGTCTCCTCAGCATGTACCTAGAACAGTACGCAGGCCAACAGAACAGAAATAAATATTGTTGTAAATAAAGTCAGACTATCGTCCTTACATTTCCTCTTTAAAGCTATTGACATTAATGTTAATTCTGAGCTTTCAACTTTTTTAAACTTTCTCACCCACATGCCAAAAAGGTAAACCTCACCCCCAAGCACACATACAAGCATCAGTTACAGTATCAGTCTGTGTTTTAATGCAAAAATACAAAGTGAAGAATAAACGTATGTTTTAAAAAAACTGGTAGGTCTGTGTCCTGAACACTCTGAACGAAATAAAGCAATTGGTAGAAAACCCTATAATGAAATAGCACTTTACTTTAGGAAGTGAAAGTGAGTTTCAAAACCCTGCAGTCACCCTCCCTGCCTCCCTTTCCCCTTTTCAGCTCTGGCCCAAGAGAGAAGCATCTGCTTCAGGAGAAGATTGGTCAGTCATCTGTGGTAAGCCTGCTGAAGTCTCTTCCCTGAAATGTTTGTCATCTGTCTGTCGAAATCACAACCGCTTGTTTGGACTGCATCATGTTCCAGAAAGTCTCTCCCTTATTTTTTCACCTGGGACTGTTCTGATTATTGTTTTGATACTGTTCTATTGTTACTGTTATGATAATTTAATTATTGAGTGTTTGGCGTGGCTAAAACTTGCCACCTTACGCTTCATGTTACAAAAATAAACTTTCAGTGAAATGTAAAAATATGGTCAAGTTTCAGAACCCGGAAGGAACTTAAACTCCATGATATGAGTGTGTAGTGTGTCGACTTCATATTATCTTTATTTGTCCTCGCTCAATATGTGCCTAGCTCCTTGTGGGACTGTGGAGATATCTGTGTGTGTGTGTGTGTGTGTGTGTGTGTGTGTGTCTAAGGCTTTGCTCTATACAGGACTGTGTGTATGGGTGGTTAGTTATGTCTATCTGTTGCTATGACGGCAGTCATCAGCAGAGCCTGTGAGTGGGTGTAGGGTACAGTGTGCTGCTTATCCTCACTGACTTACTTGTGTTCAAGGGTTTGTGTAATCTGGACTCTGCTACCATTTCTGAACATGCAAAATATTTTTGGCTGATTGTGGATTTGGCCCTGAGAATTTAAGAGATGTAAATTTCAGTTTTTATTCAGCTAATCAATGCAGAAATAAGGAATGAGGCGATTATTTATAGACACTCAGACCTTGCTTTGGTGGTGGTCAAAGTGACTGGAATTATACTAAACCTAGCACAATATATTTAAAGTACAGAAATTGAAGGAATTTTATTTTTATTCAATAACCATCTTACTTGACAGACAATGGTCACTATTTACCTTTTGCCAAAAATGTGTGGCCTACATTTTGTTTTAAATATCTCAAGTCATTTCCTCAATCTTTACTGTTTTTCTAGTAAATTATGACTTCATTCAGACTGATGTTTTATGGTGAACTATTGTATGATTTTTAAAGTATGAATTTTAGTGAACTATTGTATTTACATGTGAAAACGAACAAATACACACCTAACAAATACGTTAGACAGAAGTTAAGTGTATCATTTTTGCACATTGCAAATGTAATTAAAAGTAGTACAGAGTGAAAAAAGTGGTGCTGATTGGGCACGATTGTCCCTGCTTTTAACCATCTTTGAGGTTTAAGAAGAAAACACCCCCCACAAACATTCACATGTCTGTCTAGTTGCGTGCCAGTGGCCGTTCTGAGCACCTGCGGATCTCTGCCTCATCTTTCACAGGAAGCTGAATAAAGGGGAAGAGTAGATGTGTCTTTCTTGATCGATATCTCATGTTATCATCACATGAGCTCAGAGTGGCTGACTACCGGTTGCGTGTTAGGTCAGCTGTTAAAAAAAAAAGTATTGAAATTGATTTGGAGAGATGACGTGTTGAGAATGACGGATATAGAGCAAAAACAAGGCAACATGGCCTGACACGTGAGCTGAAAACCTGTACTGTGCACAGCAATTCATCTTTTGGCTACCACATTTGTAGCTTGTTCCTGTAGCTGAAATGATAGAGTTTGATGCTTGCAATGTCAATGGTTGTGGGTTTCTATCCCAAATAATGTATACCCAGCTAACAATTATAGGTTGTAAGAACGTTTCCCTAACATTTTCATTAAGTAACAAAAACATTAAAAATGTGATTTTGAAAGTTCTAAGAATGTTTAAAACATCCAGTTTTTTAGACGTCGCATTATAAAATGCTTAGATATAGGAATGTTATTCAAACATTTTTTTAACTTTTTAAAATGTTCCACTTATTACTTACATTTTTGATATGAATGATATTTAAGATTTCAAGATTTAAGATTTTATTTGTCACATGCCAGTTATATAGAATACAACAAGTAGTGAAATGTGCATCCAAATGCTCAGTCATACTGTGCAGATGAATAAGAGGATAAAAAATAGAGAAAATAAGCAAAATTTAAAGTAAAAAATAAAATAAGATACAAGAATACAGTTCTGTAATAGCAGCTAGTTAATTTACAGAATAATTTGACAATTTACAGAATAATTTGATATATAACATTAAAAAAGTTCTACTAACATTAATGCAAGAACATTTTTGATATCAGAGAGAAACTTTAGAAACTTTTAGAGAACGTTAGCCAACATTCTAGAAACATTCCCTGTTAGCTGTATATTCTGTTACAATGTATACCTTCAATGCACTGTCAGTTGCTTTGGATTAAAGAGTCTGCCAAATGTAAAAGGTAAATTTCTTGTGCAACACATCTGATATCTATCATCTTAAGTATTTATGAAAGTGTTTTATGTTCTACATGAAATGCTGCTTCAAATAAAGGCTAATATGATGATCTGTAGTTAATGTAGATCTATTGTTTGTCTGTTTTGTGGTGTCCCAAGAGTTAAAACTAGGGCAGCATTGGTCTCCTGTAACACTGTGGAGCCAAATGCCCATCAATCGCCTCTGCTGCACCTCATTACCGGGCTGTCCTAAGACTGTACACCACCATAATAGCTGTTTAACGATCCTCTATCCATCTTCCATAATCAAAATGGTGCCTGGAGACACCAAAGACCTGGAATGCACTTGAAATGTATGTGTCATGTTGCTTCTGAGGTCTTAAAGATAAACAAACAAAAAAACGAAGATGCTAAGCATGCTAAGCATCTAATACATGGTATTAGATGATCAAAACTTCTAAAATCACTCCAGTTCATTAGATTCTTTGCAGCGACAGTTTTAACAAACTTTTATTTATCCTAAATTTAGCCTCTGTGTCACTTGGAAACTGCATGTCCATAGAAACCTTTGTAAAAAAGCCTTTGGGGGCGTTCTCACAGGGAGAAAATGTTTCAAAAACAGCAAGACAGAGTGTTCTGCAACAGAATAGAACTTAAGGGTCTATTTACAATTTTGGCCGACACTTTAATCCAAAGTGAATTAGAGTTCACTCACAGTATGTACTGTATTGTATCAGTTCATACATTTCCTGGGATCAACCCTGTTAACTTTACATTGCTAACATCTTGCTCCACTGTTTGACCTACAGTAAATTACCTAAATGATCTTGTGAATTCTGATGTTGACAAATATCTAGGAATGTTTTTGAATTAACAGATTGAGAGTGTCTCAAATGACAAAATTGTTACTGAATGTGAATGTACAGTATATTTCTAATATATACTGTATGATTAGCATGACTTTACCAACCAGTCTCATTGTATTGTTAGGTTTAGGGTCAATGTTAAGTTTTAGCTTAGGACTATGTTGGGGGCTTGTATACCATTCTTATTAACTTATTATTTCCCTCTGATTTTAAGGGGGTCAGTTATGCTAAGAGTTTGGGTAATGCGTAGGGGTTAGGTTGTTTTTTGACATGGATGTTTTTCAAGGACGAGCAAAGGATGTAGATTCAGAAGCATGAATTACTTGGAACCCATATAACAATATAGTATAAAATTTAAAAGAATTTTATTTAAGAAGTTTACTTGTAAAAAACATGCTTTGTTTTCAAGACTATTCATATTTCTAACTGATACTTCTTTCGTATTGTGAGAGTATGAATATTCCATTTATTTGCTGTCATTGTTAGACCATATGAAAGACCAGAGCCATTTTGTCCTTCAATGCATGTCAATAGCTCTGTATCTCCATTTTAGACTCATGGAGATACAGAGCAATGTAAGACTGAAGGTTTATCACATGAAGAGGTTTGTACTTGAATTGGTGGACAGGGCTGGATTATGAACTGGGCTAGTGACACAGGGCCTTGAAATGCTAAGGGCCCTCAAATAGTGGAATCTGACTGTTTGGGGCCCCTTGGTGCTCTCTGTGAATACAGTGCCACTAGGCCTATCACTAGGCAAGATTTTTATAGCCTTTAAGCTTTTTCGCCGAATTGTCCTTGCTGATTATTATAAAGGGTTAAAGGCCCTTCAGAAAAGTGTGTTCAGGCTCCCTGTGGGAGCATGATTTGGTCCTGCTGATGGAGATTAAGTATCAAATCCAAGGGGGATGGTCATACTTCATTACTGTAGTCTAATGGTACAGAAACATGTGAACCTGACAACCATAAACAACAGTTGCAGAAAACAAACCTACACTTGTTTTGCAGGTCTGTGGAAGGAATATCTGGATCAAAATGAGCAAAGCTTAACTTGTTAATTCATTTCTTTTTTCTTTTTAATATAGCAGGTCTGAAGATATAAATTTCAAATAGATTCACTAAGATACTCAGAAGCATCTACAAAACTCTACACTAAACACAACTTTCTCTGATTCATCCAGTGTTAAATATCTCTATACAAAAAGTGGAATGTTAGTAACCAATAGCCTTGTTGAACATTCACTGTCATAGTATTGACAAAAGATTCAATGAAAATGAAAGATGACTGAGGCTTTCATTCCTTAACATTCTGCTTTTGGTGTTTCACAGAAGAAAAAAAGTGATACAGGCTTGAAACAACAAATAAATCTTTTCATTAAATCATAGGTTTCATTTTTTGAATAAACTGTCCTTTTAAGTTTATCTGGATCAGTCCCTTTATCATTTATCTGACCTTTGACCCCCACCTGCGTTCAGTCTGTACCCTGAGGTCAATCTGGCTTGTACCAGCCATACAGCTGCCTGTGTTGAGGTGTTTACAGAGCATGTACAAGGCTCAGCATTAGATGCAGGAATCAGTCATTCACTCAAAGGCTTTGAATCATTTTGTTTGAGCTTTGTCTCATTTCTCTACGTTTTTTTTGTCCCTCTACATTTTCTTCTCCTTCTGCTTCTCTGCTCTGTTATTCTTCTGAGAAAAAAATCTTCAGCCATTATCCTCAGTGTACAAAGCATATTCTCTCTTTTTCTATTTCTTCCTCTGTTTCTTTTAACTTGTTTTCTGTGCAGGAGTGTGTTGGTCTCTGCAGGTCATCGGAAAGAAAGAAGCATTTTTTACTTCTCATTTGAGGTGCTACAGCAGTGTGCCAGCAGCAGTTATGCCCTTGGCTTCCCCTTTTTGACCCTCTCCTCACAACTTAAATGAGTCTCTCCTCTCTTTCTCTTACTGTCCTCCCCTCTGGCTGTGATCACCTCCTTTACTCCAGCTCCATCTTTTGTGTTCTGCCCCTCAGCTTCTTCAACCTGATTTGGTCTTTGTTTTCTGGGGTCTTGTTTCATCCAGTCACTGTCCTAATGAGACCTATTGCTCTCAGTAAACATTATAGCCAATGCTGTCCTCTAGTGTTTGACATACCTAACTGCACAAAATTTAGAATAAAATAAAATAGAATAGAAAAGAACACCTTTATTGTCATTGTACAGCTCTGCATACAATGAAATTGGGAATGCTGCTCTTTTTGGTGTTAAAAACAAGCAATTGAAAAATGACAGCAGAATATATCAATCTAACGAAAGGTAAGTAAAAGGATTAATTGGTTAAAAAATAAAGAATAAACAAAGTTAAGTAAAAGAAATGTTAAATTATAATGATAAATTAGCATAAGGATTAGATATGATTCAAATTGAACACAAGGAAAACATGAAATGCCTGTTTTATTATGAGATGGAGGATTTTTGCATGTTTGCATTCATCATATAACATATTCTGCATTCTATATCATACTATACTATACTATACTATACTATACTATACTATACTATACTATACTATACTATACTATACTATACTATACCATCACTACTGTGCTGTAGTTTACCATATTATAATATATAATTTATTTTATCTATATTATGACCTGCAATTATGTTAAAATTTAATATTACCTTCATGTTTAGCTCCTTACTAAATTAGCAAAAATCTTCTGAAAGGTAAATTTTTATACAGTGTCTAATTCCAGCTGGCAAATGAAGTCATGAGTGAAAGAATTCTTACTAGGAAGGAATAATTATTTTCTCCCAGAGGAGATCAGAACAAAAGAGAGGTGCCATAGAAAGTGTGTGTGTCAGTTTTGCCATAATTTTTTGCCCTACCCCCCTGACTGCTGCAGGAGGCGGTGGGAAGGGGGAGGAGAGGAGGAGATGGAAGGGATGGAGAAAAAAGGGAACGAGGGGGAGGGGTCAGCCTTGGGACAGGCCCGGTGTGCTAGTGGAGGGGAAGCAATGGGATGGCTCGGTTGCCAGGGTGATAAGAGACTGGAACTGCAGAGGTGTGTGGTAACTAAGTAACAAGTGCAAACAACAGATGAGAGTTAGAATAAAGCAGAAATACACACAATCCAAGATTTACAACATTGATGATGGTCTAGGAAATGTTTTATACGCTTGTATGTTGTGAGTGTGGTTTGTTTCAGGAGGTCAAGATTTCAATGTTAGCATGGTCTAGTTGGTCTCTGCTTGTGGATGCTGTAGCCACACCATTAAAATATCAAAAGCATTTTTCTCTATTGACCTCTATTTAAACTTAGCTGTGTACTGTATTCTGATAAAACCAAAACTAATTTTTGTGCGGCCCTTGATGTCACTGCTGAGAATAGCCAATAGTGAAGGGACTGTGTGTATTCTTGTGATGCCATAAGCCAATCAGTATGTCTTTTTCCGCAACTCCAAAGTAATTTGTTACATAACATTTAAAGTTTGAAAACAATTTTGTCCAGAACTGATTGCAGTGAAAAGGAAAAAAATTGCTTCAGGGTGATCATGTGCCATGCAAGCAATTGCTTCTGAAATGAGATTTCACAACACATTATAGACTCTTTAGTTTGTACTGTTTGTGTGATCAAGCCTCTTATTTATGCAGAATTTATGAAAACAACTGATTGTGCAATTATGCCTCTTTTTAAACACACTCTTTACACCTGCAGGTTAAAATACAGCCCCTGTGTTAAGGTTCAGGAAACTTCTTGCATTATGTTTTCTCAGGGCACACAAGTTGAGGCCCTTCTTCCTTCAGAGCAGCCTGCACAGGCTGTCTGTCCGGCCCAGATTAGGGTCACAGTGCCGGGTTTAAATACCACAGGAAGTCCCCCTGTGCACCACAGCCCAATCTACACTGCACAGTTATGCCTGTGGTCTGCAGTTGTGAGGAACACAAAAAACACCCATAAATTTTTCTCCATGTGAACATGAACACGCCAAGGAGGGTATGTATGCATATATATAAAGGAAGGAAACAGCCTGACAGCAAAAAATGAAAGTGTGAATGAGAAGCAAATATGGTGGGGGGGACAAGGACAGTGTTGCCATGTCCACTTTTTATAAGCAACATGTTTTCCATAAAATCACTTATTAATATAACATAATAAATATAACTTGCATTTGCAAGTTGTGATTTTTGAGTGTATTGATAGAATACAGACGTGTATTTAGATTTGATAGTGCTTGACACCTTTTGCACAATTATTTTGCGACTGACCACTAACAGCGGTTATGAAATATCGCCACCTCCTGTTCGAGCTGAAATTTGCTTAACGTCAATATTAAACACAAAAGTTTCCCTTTGTTGTTTCTGCCTTAACAAGCTCCTCCATCACACAAATGATGCTTAAATGTGCAGTGTTTTCCTTTCCCTATAGATGTGTGCGTATGAGAGAGATTTAATTATAGATTAAGATGTTGGATACCTAAAACATTTAAGTTACTCATAATTATTTTTTGAGCAACATTTGATTCAGATTTATTTTAGTTAGCCTTGTTTAATATATGTTTTTTATGTTATAACAAACATCAATCAAATTGCAGCAGTTTTCCTTGATCAGCAGTTTTCTTGATTGTATTTTAGATATATATTTTTTTCAAGATCTGGCAACAGGGACATATATGAATAAGGAAGCTTGCAGGAACCAGACCGGGTTTGTTTCCTGTTTAAAACCGCACCTTTGAAAGGTTTAAATGGGGAAAATATGCCTGTTTGTGTCTGTGCAACGTGATGGCTATCAGTTTCTCCTCGTGTTATACACAGAGAACCCCAGTGTGGGGTTGATGAAGTGAGCAACCTTCTTCCTGTGTAAAAGTATAAATTAACCTGTAAGGGGAAGGTAATTTGAAGAACTTTGTGGAACTTTTTTCAGAGTTCTGCAGGTCTAGGTTCTGTGTGGGTCTGCACAAAGCTAGATGTGCTTGTCTGTGAAATATGCCATTAGCATTTCAACAAAGCAGTATAATGAACGCCTATTAAATCGGTCTTAAGTCTCAAGTATTAAGTTGTGTATTTAAGTTGTGCAAATTCAGATCATTCAGTTTGGCTACGCACAGTGAAACATTAAGCTGTCGTGATTTGACACACAAGATTTCTTTTAGATTTCAATCATTGCAAAAAGTGCCTGTGTTGGCATTGTACTCAGAACATTGTACTTTGTCTTGACAGGATAACTTTAATCATGCAGTAACACATAGAGCCCAGCCAAAGCTGACTGCAAAAACTCACTGCATTGATAGAAACCGTTTGACAGATCTTACAAGTAACAGTAGCACCGCTTAGATTTGAGACCTCCTATGAATAATAGCAGTTCTTTAATAGTGGTGGTTTTGATTTCACTATGTTGTCATTGTCGTGACAGCCTGTGTGTCTGACATCCCTGCTGTAAGTTATTTTAACAGCTTCAAATGGAATCACAAAAATAATGAATGATTCCAAATAAATTTCCCAAAACTCACCTGCCCTAAGGGTAAACGCCCGCCATTGGCTGAAATCTGCCTATAGGTTTTGTGATATACTGGACACCTATTTAATTGACATCTGTCAGGTAGTGAGAGCATTAAAAACAGCAGATTTAAATAAAAGAAAAGTTGTGTTTTTATGTGGATTGTTGCACTGCTTATGTTTTAAGACACAGGCCCAAAACTGATCACAAGTGGCAAACCAAGACACACCAAGAAAGATCGTTCTCCCCAAAACTCCCTCATTCTTCAATAACCCACACCTTCAACCCATCTTATTTCTTTACTCAAAATCCAAAATGGCATGTACAGTTAAAGAGGCATATTTCATCAAGATCATATTTCAGTGATAAAGCACCCTGGGGATACCCAAAAGCTGTTATAAAGGAGATAAATTAGATTCAACTGACATTTGAAAAAACAATCTTGTCAAAACTGGATGAAGTATTTTGGAATAATTACATGTCTAAAATAGTATCTTTGGAATCCTAGTAGTGAAAGCTGGAGAGAGACACATTTTTTATATTCATTTCTGCTCAAATTGTTATTTTCAGTGGTCATTGTGTGGGGGAGCAGGAATTGCTGTTCCCAACATTCATGATCAAAGACTCTTGTATTGACAAACAGCAAGCACTGACTTGTTAAACTCCATCTCAACAGAGCCATGATGTCACAACACATCCAGGAACATCTGTCTTCCTTAGCATCTGTCAAAATAATGTTAACCAGCATAAGGGGGAAGGAAAGAAACACAATCTCAGGTCTCAAAACAGCATACTAACATACCTTTTCTTCTGTATAGTATGTACAGTATAATGTTCACTTCACATGCATTATCTATAAGCACAAAATAACCAGATGAACTACTCTACTGCTTTTGCCAAATATGCAGTATAGTGTACAAGTGAGAACACTGCACAGTAAAGTATTTCCCACAATGCATTGCACTCAACTTGATCTTCCATATTTAGTGTGACAATTATAAATACAACTGCAGCCACGATTTATATCTTCTTGATTAATAACTTTTTGGGTTTTCCTTATATTAAGTAATTGAACATGAATCTGTTTGGCCACACTCAATACATTCAAAACGTTGACCGGGTCTTTTCCACAGCAGCATGAGGAAAATCCCTTACAGTATTTTGTTCCCTGTCTTACATTCTTATTGTCTTTCTATTTTTGGACTCCCCACAGGAGTATTACATTTAAATATCAAACCAGTGGATATTTTTCACTGCCTTCAGGTAATATTAGGTTTTGTGTCCACAGTACAAACAAAACCAGAGAAGAGATTGAGAATGAGATCTGGTCAGTTTCTGCAAAATTAGTATCTTTTGGCAAGTCAATGTAGAGTTTTTGTGGACTTGAATGTTGTGTTGTAGTCCAAATGATTTATGAGCTGTTCCATATCAGATATATTTTCACATCTTTCACACAGTCAGCAAAACTGTATGAGAAGTAAAAAATGCAGATATACTATATAGTGTCCATGTTCATTCACAGCAGCTCCTCTCTTAGAGTTACAATTTCTCACATAATCTCAATCTTTATATTATCTCCCAAACTACAAAGTATTTAGTTGGTCATACAAAATGACTATTGATTTTCAGTTGTTTGGCATGAGGTTGTTTTAGTGAGAAATTGTAAAACCTTAACACTTTGATAGTTTTTTTTCTAACTATCAAAAGAAAAACACTAGTAATTGTAAACCCCCCCCCAAAACCCCCAGATTCACACCTGATAAAGCCTTTCAGTGATTTACAGTATATTTACAGTAAACAGGCTGAAGACTTCCACAAACAACTGCTCACACAATGTATATTTTTGTATATCTCAATAACTGCTTCTGCTCATAGAATTATACAGTTTTTATCTCACAGATTACCAAATGTACATAGTATGTGGCAGCTGTTCAGAGAATGGCTTTAGGGTGTCGTGGGAAGTTATATTCTCATGGGAATATAACTTCCCCTTTTGCTGTCTAGTATAACAGTAACACCTCTATATACCCCTTCTCTATTCTGTTGATATGGCCATACCATGTACTCCAAGAGCAACACACACACACACACACATACATACATAAATCCACCAGGTGTTTAGTCTGTTTAACGTCATATGTGCATTATTGATGTCATCACCTACTGAATTGCCTGCTGACAGATTCATGGCTTTGGTGAACTGATGGATTTGTCAGTATCTGGTTCATACAGAAATGAGTATTTATTTGTTCAATGAATTCCTGTAGTTTAATGAGTCTCATATTTACAATCATGGTGCATTGTTAAAATGTCATTAATTTTATTTTGTTGGTAGAGTATTTGCTTTTCCTATTCAACGATGATACAGACAATAACTGAAAAATCTATTAAATTATTGGTATTAATATATTGGTTTAAATAAAGTATTGGTCTTGAAATAAGACAGATGATGAGGTTTATGAGCTCTAATAGTTTGTTAGTTTACAATGGCAAATAAAATTTTATCCACACCTTTTTAGTTTGCACAAAAAAAATGAATTTTGGAATTTACTTTGATCAATTGCCAGTTATCAGGTGTGGACAGATTTTGTTCTTTGGGATTACTGGGATTAATTTAACACACCCCTTTGTACATTTTAGGGAGTGTCAATTTGATTTACTTCCATAAAGTCAATGAGCTTAGCTCAGCTAAGAGGATTTAAGCACATTTTACTCAAACCTGCAAATTGAATATAACAAATTCTGAGAACTACATTAAGACATTCAACTTCCTGACACCATGTAGTCTAAACAGTGGTTTTCACTCATGGTAAATTTCAGTTTTTATCATAGATAGCCTAAATCATTGTTTTCTCTACTACATTATTCTACTTTATACTCCAGCTCACCCATTTTGTGAGGAATGTTTGTTGAAACTAATTGCCTTACGGGGTGTTAAGTGAGATGAACCTTAAATAGCATTCCTTGTCATGTTTCTTTGCTTTTTGTAGCTTAACATAACCTACAGTTAATGAAAAGTGCAAAATAATACAACCAGGACTGTCTTCAGTTAAAACAAGAACAAAAAATATGTATAAGTCTTCAGAATTATGTTTAGCTCTTTATTAATTTGACCATAAATTTTAAGAGTATCTGATATATCTTCTATCTGATATAAGGTAATTTTTTGCTGACTTATGAAGGTTTTAACTGGTGCTGTGATAAGTGAGACAATGTATTTCAAAAATATGCTTTAAGCTATTTTACTTCGAACTGTTTTGCTCTATTGCATCATCATTCATTGGTATTTATCCTCTTTGATTTTTAAAAAATAAAAAATCTTGAAAGAAAAAAGTAAACGACTTATAAAAGCAAAAATCTCTCTTTTGTGTCATTTTTTCCTCATATGTGCACTTCTTTTTATTTTTTTGTTGTTCTTTTTCACACCTAGTAAAATGCATTCAACACTGTGTTGTTCAGAACAGGCTCAGACATGCAAACAGAAGAGTGTCAGTCAAGTATAGAGAATATTGGAGGAAATGATTGAAAGAAACTGAGAATGAGACAAAATGGACCAAACTTCCCACAATTAAGACAATGCAAGTGGGAAACAATGAAACGTGTAAGGACAGACATATCGTCCAATCAGATGATTTATCTACACGCTCTCTGGGTGTGTTTCTCTGATATTTTCTGTCTATGTATTATATTGCTTCAGGACAAATGTAATGGCAGAGTGCTCATATCTGACAGCATAAATATAATTGATTATGTTCAAATTAATGTAAAGCATGACAGCCTTTGATATTGCTAAGGGGGAATTTTTTTCTCACCACTATCAAAAAAAAAGATCTATCCATGCTACAACAGACAGTGTTGATGTGCTTTTCAAATCATATTTACTCAAAAAATGCTCTTGTTTTACTCAAAAAGTTAAATTAAACAATTATTTTATATGATTATTTGTACACAGATAAAGGAATTATATTGACATGCATTAATTATTATTTTATGTATTAGTTTTTCTTACACTGTGAAACTGTAATGCATGCTGTACAAAAGCACATTATTACAAACGTTTTTTAAAGGTGTATTCATATAATCATTGTGATTAATCACAGGGGATCAATAGTAAGATACAATAATGTGTAATGTGCTCCTACACATTACATTTACAAACAAACAAACACACACACACACCCACACAGAAAAAAAATCAATAAACTATTACTTTAGTTTCATATTAACACTATTTGTTCACACTGCTCCTCTGCAGTATGAAGACATCTGAAGAGACATTCAGAAGAGCAGGCAGGCAAATTGTGATTGTCAAACTGACATGACCTCTGAAGCAGTCATGAAACAATCCATACTGGCTTTGGCTCTCTCCATCTCATGAAGAAAGTTGTAAAACTTTCTTTTAGAATGTTCTTTGTGGAAGGTTGGGGTAAAGTCATCTCTGATGGGAAGAAATACAAAGAGATACAAAGGACTTTTTAAGCGCTCACCCATGTACATATTTTCTGTATTGTTTCCTTTTCTGATGACCAGATTAGCTGTAAGAAGAAAAAAGTTTAATGCCAATGCACAGCTATTTCCATATGCATTATTGTAATTTAAATTTTAGATAGGATAAATGGAGATGGTAGACAGTCAGGATTCTTAATCTATACAAAAACAGGATGATGATGTCATAGTCAATTAGAGTCTTTGAGAGTAACCTGCCATTTAGAAAATCCATTTACTTTCAAGGTGACTAGACTTGACAACGCACTCATTCAAATGTGACAAATCTCTGGATCCCTGAAGCTATATAGAGTTAGAGTTGTATATATAGTATATAGGCTACATCAAGAAATTTGACATCTCTGGCTTTTATTTATAGCTGCAGGAAAATTAGTACAGAATTGTTGTGTTTTTAATTGTTAAAATTTGAGGTTCTGAAAAGTTTGCTGACTTTGAAGAAATAATAGGCTTGCCTGTAGAAAAATATTTCCAGTTTTTTGCAGCTCACTTGTACCAACAGTACCTGCAGAAGATTATACGTTTACATTATTTACACTGGATCCAAAACGATCATTTTCCCACTGCAAATAATACAGATATGAAATGGAACGATGTGTCCATTCCTCACCACCAAACTTCCAACGAGCTGGTTGAGCCATAATGTCTGCCCCACTGCCGGTCTGAAAAACACAGGGTAATGAACTTTTCACTAAAATAAACAGAAAAGGTGAAGTGAATTTTACAGTAGCACTTACGTACTATCTCAAAAGAAACAGTAAGTCATTCACTTAGTACCTGGTCAGACAAACGACTGGCTTTGTCCTCATTTACATGTATGCATTTAGCAGAAACTTTTATCCAAAGCGACTTACAATGTGAAGAGAACATAGAAACGAAAAATCAAAAACGACAATAAACATCAGCCATACATATATATACAATTCTACCAGAAATACAATATTTCAATGCTAGATGTGGTAGCATTGACCTTTTGAAAAAGAGAAACACTGTTAAATATGGACTCATGAGTAATATTATACATTTATTCAGAATATGAATGCGTGTGAAGAATATACCTAATGAAAGCAAGTCTGCATTCACCTGTTTTGCTGTCAGGTTTCGTTAACATCCTTGCTAACATGTCCATTGTTGTATTTAAAGCAATCTGCATTTGTTCCTTATTTCCCTCAAGTGGCTGTCTGGTCTGTTTCACCACTTTGATTACTGTCCCCAACACTACGCTTAGTAATTTGTTTATTCCTGTAGACACATTCCTTATCATTTAATTCCTGAATGCGCAGGCAGCAGGATACACACTGCATGTAAATGCACCAGCGCATCACTGCATACTGATCGGGGCTCTGTCAAGGGTCATGTGGCATTAGATCCAGATTTTCAAGGACAATTTGCAACATAAGCTATTTGCATATGTTAGAATCCTCCACATGCATTAACGGGGCAACTTGGTGCAAAACACACTGAGTGATGAGTCACAGTCATTAGGACTGCAGCAAGTTTAAGAATCGAGATTAAGAATCACTGGTTAGATCACTGGCAGGGTTATTCTAAGCATTTACATTTGATTTTATCAGCACGGAAAGGGGAACGTATTATTAATCTGTGCAAATTCTGTTAGGGGTGATGGATCTGTTCAAAACTCCACCAGTTGGTGCAAGAACTGCTCTGACTGATGATTAATGCACAATATTTACTTCTGTATGATTTAAAATCCCATTAACTAAATAATTGTGACAAGCTTTTTTCCACATTACCATATATAATTTGCACAGATTAATAAATACATTTAATGCACTTAACCCAATCCAATCTGGAAGTAATTTATCTCTTTGGGCTCTAGCAGGATCTGGTACAAGATCTCTATCAGACTCACAAACTGCTAAAGAGGGAAACAAATTGTACGTCTGAGTGATCGCATGAAGGTTGTACACAACACAGAAATATAGAGAAACATAGATACACATATATTTCAAAAGTCAACAAACTCTTTAATTGTTTTGTGATACAAGACATAAAAGCATGCAGGTGTCTAAAAAAAGACATTTTTTCTCTTAAACATTCACTGCTAACAAAATTTGATGTATATGAAGTATGTTTTTATTTTATTTTATAATTGTTTTTGTAATTGTTTAATTTTCATTTGAAGTAAGAACATGATATTCTGGTGATGTTTTAATCTACAACTGTAGGCTAATACAGAGGGCACTGTTCATTTTATCCAGACTATTATTTACACATAGATTTCCAGTCTGGAGTAAATATTACATTTCTGTGTCAGACTAGCCATCCATGGATCGGTGTACATATCAGTCCAGATAATCATGTTATGCAATAACATGTAATAGTTAATATTAAAGCTCTTTGAAGAAACTGAATGTTAATCATGTTAAAACTGGGACCACACTGGGACCTCACCTGACTTTATACTAGTTTCAGGGGGTGCGACGATCATCCCCCCCCAAACTAACAGCATCTGACATGAAATGAAAATGTACAAAAACTCTGTTTATTGAAAGTACGCTACGTTAGTATCATTTCATCCCATTTCATAAATTCAATTCATTTCATCCCAGCATACTGGATTCCTACCTGTTCATTGAACTTATTGAGGTTCTGAAAGTCAGTGCTGACATTATCGGGTGAAATATTATTCGTGTAAAATGCAACTGCAACATCTCCTCTAGCTTAACTGTCACATCTGTTTCAACACTTCCGCTGAATAACTCTCGGGATTCAGAGCAGCACTTTCGCCATTCTCTGATATCATAAGGACTCACACAGCGTGTCCCGTTAACGTGTGATCGTGCATAACTTTGTGCTGTGATCGTCACTGGTTTGCTTGTCAGTGTTTAATATAGACTGCTAATAAACTGGTAAACAATATTTTATTTCTAAATGTAGCTATTTTTCTCCTATTATAATACAACGCCAAAACATGCTCACCTCTTATCACTTGCGCTCAGAACAGTATCCAATCAGATACAGTATAGCACGATATACTAAGTAGATATTTAATATCAGCCATCTTTACAGAGTTAGAAAACTGTAACCTGTAACCTTTAGATGTGTTTCTGTATTGAAAAACATGAATTACATATTTTATCTACATGAAGACAGAACCTAAAACAACATATTTATTGCATCCTTTCCTGATCAAGAGAAAGGGTTAAACAGCAGGAGGTAAAAGTAGCTTTTATTCAGTGGGAACGAGATTCGAGACCCGGGAAAAGTCACGCCAGAGTATTAAGGCGAAAGACCGTACAGTGCTTGTGAACGAGACTCCATTTACATATTCGCCCCAGGAGTTTAAAGGCGTGAGTAGCAGCAAAGATCAGTGTGACATACCGCAGCAACCTGGCAGTGGGCTACATTAACAGCACCATCAATCTCTGCTCTCCAACTTTGTTAAAGAACTATAGTCCGGAGACAGGTAAGTTTCACTGAATATAGCTGATCTGTGCACGCTGTCGGGAAGATTTCAAGTGCAAGCATGACCGCACATGTCTTATTATATAGATAACCTGATCAAACTTACATTTTATTTTAGTTAGTTCAAGGCATAAAACATATATGATCAAAATGCATTTAATTTCTTTTTTGTTAAATGTTGGAATAATGTGGTTATCGAGCGCGCATGCTTGCGCATTGAAATCTTGTTGTATAGGTGATTATGTAAGTGGCGCAAGAGAGAAGATTGTGAGATTTATTTCCCGTTTGTATTGCAATAACTGTTTGCCAGAGTTGTTTACTACGTTTGTGCACCCTTTTGAGTGTTTCTGTTCGTTGAAATTTCATTTATGATTAGATTTTCGCGTTTTCATAAAAATCCAGATGTTTTTTAGAGACGCATGTGCAAAACCTTTGCTTCTTGTAAGAGTCCCAGAAAATCTATTTTCTTAAATCAACCTGTGAGAAAAAAGTTTATCAGAAGTTCTTTTTACATTTTGTAACGGTTTGTATGAGCGTGCAGCGAGTTTAGTGCCATTACGTGCCACGAAGGAAACGCACTCAAATTTGTTAAATTTCTGTAATATTAAGAAAACGGTTTGTTTTGTTGGCTGTCATAAAGTTTCATAACAGCGTCACAGAATGTCGTAGCGCATTTAAAGCTTTTATGATTTTTATTCAGAAGTTTATAAAGCAGAAATGTGAGCACATGTAATAAATATGGGGGTGCCAGACGCAGGTGAATTCCGCGGCAGGGTGAATGTGAGTTGAGCGCGTGCATCTGAGCGCGCACTAATCGGCGTGGTGGACTGTACGGGGAGCGCGCACATTCCCGCGGGGCCTCTCGCAGGAATGCCGCGCCGTCACTTTGGTTTTGCTCTGATGCATAGAAATGACTCAGACTTCAAATCTCTTAACAATGAAACGACGCACTGAACCCGGAACTTTACGGTCCGCTCGAGTAACGCAGTTTTTATTAGTGTCTAAAAAGTTAACAAAAACTTAAGTCGTTCATTCTATAACTTGCCATTTGTATTTCTTTTCTTTTTATTTCTTTAGTCAACTAAAATCAAGGGAACTTGTTTTGGGTTACAAATACTGCAATGTTTGTTTATGTCCTGGCATTTGATAATGGTCTAAATCGCTTTATTGGGTGAAAGATGATATGGGTTTTGTACCCCTCAATGTGTTAATACGAAAACCTCTCACACATTAGGTCCACAATCTCTCATTCATACAGACCCTTGATGTGGCCTCTTATTGTATTCTTTTATTCAGTCTTGTTCCCCTTTACAGCCGCATTCACAGAGTCCCACTGAGTGCTTAAAGATTCCATAAGTAAAACTTTTTCAAAAAAAGGTGAAAAAGAATTTTCACTTAGATAATGGACTTGTGAAATGAGCTCTTTCAGCGCATGCTGTTGACGCCTTTGTGTGTGTGTGCGTACTTGCACACACTTGAACGTGTGTCATTTAGTCATTGTGGAGGTTGCACCTGGAGGTCTTACCTGTGTCTTGTCTGTAAACAGAGGGCTGTTTAAATAATGGCTTAAGTGCTTGTACTTTCCTTCGATTTCCAGTTCAAATCCAGTGTAATGACCAACTACTGATTAACTACTCCTTCAGTACTCATATAACATTGGATTGCAATTCTAATTGTGATTTGTTTGTTTGTTAATCAAAGCCATAACTGAAAGGATTAGGTTTTGATCAGTGTGCATGCCTGTCAGTTAAACCCTTTATTAAAACAATTTGTAGGACACAAATAAGATTGGCTTCCAAGTGATGGGAAAAAGTGAACACACATTCATTACCCTCAGGGTGTAATGTGATCACCAGCTGTGATCTGAAAGCATGAATGACTGATGTCTGTTGTGTTTATGGGCTGAATGTTT
This sequence comes from Ambastaia sidthimunki, assembly GCA_036877625.1. Taxonomy (NCBI): domain Eukaryota; kingdom Metazoa; phylum Chordata; class Actinopteri; order Cypriniformes; family Botiidae; genus Ambastaia; species Ambastaia sidthimunki. The sequence continues at coordinate 4,008 of JAZGTK010000108.1, read as the reverse complement.
TCACATTGTGGGAAATGTGGACTACAGAAGCAAATAAACCCATGAAAACTGTAAGTGATGCTAGGAGTTTACATCCCAAAAGGATATTCCTGTCATCATGTACAGTGGCTTTGATTGGTTTTGAAATATAATATAGGTTAAAATATAACTGCAGACTAATTTTATTGTAGCCTACATTGTTTAGTTAATGGCTTTACCTAGACAACAAGTACCTGAAACATTCATCAAAGTGAAACTAAACCATTCAAAGACACAAACCAAAAGTGATAGATATGCAGTTTTCTTTTTACAGTTTGTTTTTACAATTCTGTCAGTTATTAATGATGTAATGAATTGTGAGAAATAGATTAATTCTTATTTGAATAATTTCAGTTTCTACTAATCCTTAAGGGAATTTAAGTACCTGCTTTGGTTTTGTAGTTTCCTAATGTCAAATATGGCTGCTGTGTTGGTTAAGACAGAGATCAATATTTAGTTACTAAATATTTAGTTACTTTAATAAAGTGCCTTTATTAAACAAGTATCCATTAATCTTTCCTTAGAGGAATGTTCATATGCAAGCACATTTTTTATTATTGGAGCTCATAACTGGTTCATATTCTCCTGATTTGATATCTCTTGCCTGTTTTGTTCTTTACCCATGCAATGCTTTACCTAACCTGATGCTTCTCATTTTAACAGGAACGAAAAGAAGAAAAAAGACTGAAATAGTGATGCCAACCAACAAGTACTCATCCGCTATCATGGCGGAAAGCGACAAGATGACTGCCACGGTAAGATGGAGAAAGAGTGTTGATGTACAGTAGCATTAGATTTATATTCCTAAAGGAATAGTTCACCAAAAATGAAAATGTATTCATCATTTATTCAGACTAAAGCTACAGAAAGGATGCAAAACCACCATAAAAGCAGTCATCATAAATGTGCTGCATTTGACTTTTAAACTTTATTTTTAGATGAATGAATTTCATTAATCTATTTTCTACACCACTTATCCTACATAGATCCAGATTGGTTGTGTAAACCAAAATCCACTGATATTCTGAATATTCTAGGAATGTTCAAAACGTCCAGTTTTTTAAATGTTGTATTAAAGTTCTGTAGCATTTTAAAATGTTTCACTAACAACTTAAGAACAATGTTTTTGATACATACGATATACAACATAAAACACGTTCTACTAAAGTTACTGCAAGAATGTTTTTTTCATAACTTTGATAGAACTTTAGACAATGTTCTGAGAACGTTCCTTGTTAGCATGGAGTGCTGTTCTGATGTTTTCACATGCTGATAAAAGCGGTGGATTATCACAATGTGGACACACTGGGCCAATTATGGAGCAGTTACTGGAATAGCCTCAGTTTCACTTTCAAAAACCCCTCACAGGTTTCATATTCCTCCTGCACAACCACAGTGTCAGTTTCTCACACATATCTCATGTTTGGAGTGTCTAGGGTTCAAAACAAGGTCAAAAGTGCATTGGAATTTATGGGATTATAAAAACAGGGAAAGAGGGAGAGCTGTAATGACTGTATCTGGAGCTGCTCTGACAGGAATTTGCTAACAGACCAAAACCTTTCACACTACCTTTCACTTATTTAAGTTTTTTCTGTGACTTTGTTTATATTCTTTGTGACAAAGTGAGGCAAGGTACCTTCATTCCTTTCCCCATTCCTCAACTCCAAGGAGCATAGAAAGAAGAAGGTGAGAGTGACAGAGGGAGATGAAGAGAGTGAGTTAGGGAGAGAGACAGAGTGCCGGTTCTTTGAACACTGCACCTGGCTAAAGCAGCTCTCTGTAAGCCACAGACCAGCTGCTTGGCCAGGGAGGAAAGAAGCTCATTCTGGCCATTCGGATGCCTGAGAAAACGTGCCTTGAAATTTTGTGCAGAATCAATTTGAGTGGATGAGTCCTATTATTATGTTTTGTACTCATGCTTAATGAAAGTTCTTAATATGTTCCAAGTTAGTTACTTTATTAGGTTGGTTTACTTTCTTTTTTATTATGGCATCAGGCAAGTGTACCGAACGCCAGACATACGCTTTCAACAGACATCAATAGTACACTAATGGGCATATAGTCAACAGGTTGTGTAATTCTCAACACATTTTTTTTGTTTGTTTGTGTGTTTTCACAAAAAGACGAGTGAAAAAAATATTTTTTGTGTCAATCAACAAAATGTCATAGACATTATTAATTGAGCTGACTGAGTAACTTACCAACAATTTAACCTGGAAAATTCCCTTGAGCAAGTTCAGTGTGTTCCAGATGTTCTAAGTAGGAATCAATTGGTTTTGTTAAGAAATATCAATTAACTGTGTTATCAGCTGTAGGGTTTGTCTTGTCATTGCTGTGGTTAGCGTTATCATTTTGAGTTTCACTTGTGTACTAAGTGTAGCCTTTACTGCCTAAAGTAAGTTGTGTTACAGGTTTAAAAACACAACATGCTTCCACTTTGTGCTCATGTTGTGTCTTGTCTGGAATTATTATGTATGTCTGGTTTAACATAACTGTTATCCTTTCAGTGTCTCTGTGGTGCCTTTGGCTCTGTGTGTGTGTGTGTTTTCACATGGCTGGTAAGCATGGTTGCAAACACGCAAGGGATTCTGGGAAATGAACAGTGGGTTTCTACACAATGCTATTCCCCTCTCGCTCACTCTCCCTCTGTGTGTAGTATTATGGGGCATAAAGCGGATCTGAGCCACCTAGTTTGATTCGCTGACTTTTTCTAGTCTTTCAAAAGCTTCAGCCTGGGACTGGAGGCCCCTTTAGGCAAGGACAGTGCAGGGGGTGTCATTAGGGGCCAGCGGAAAGATAAACTGAATGAATTAAGGAGCCCGTAAACTCATTCACCTCTCCCCACCTCCTTAAACTGAGAAACAAAGTGGAAAATCTTCTGTAGTGCATTTTTGACTAGTTTCATGAATTTGTTCTAAGAGGGTTTGGCCAACTTTGGTATGATTTTAATATTTGTCTCCTCTGTGAGGGCCAAAATTCAGTGTGTGTTTGTTTTCATAAAACTGATCGTTTTAAACACATTTTACTGTAGAATAAAGATGTGTAATGTTACTCCTAAATGCAAGTGTTCTGCTGCTAAAAATCAGTGTGTATCATTTTGAACACACACAGTTGAAGAATATGTGCATGTAAAATTGTTATGCAGAACTTGTGAAGACTAACCGCTGGCAGTAAATCTCAACACATTTAGAGTGGTCGGCGAGAATGAGAATGTGCGTGAGAGAGTGTGTGTGTGTGTGTGTGTTGGCAGGAACTCTGATCTTCTGCAACACAGCTGTGGCATGAAAGATGTCTGGTGTTCCAGTGCAGCGACAGCAGCCAGTTGTTCTCACATCCATGAACACACAGTCTTCTGTCCATGACTTTGCTCAGAGCTTCACTCAGTGCATGTGCCTAACAGTTGTTCATTGGTGTTTTTTTTGTTTGAAGTGTTTCAGCATTTGCTACAGTAGCTGTTTCATAAATTCCTACAGACCATAGCAGGGAAGTACATTGAGATAGCTTCAAGAAATTGTACTCAAATTTCAGTACCAGCACACAGACATATAAAAAAAGTATTTTTAATTGATTTTGATTGGCTATGGTGTCCTTTAGAAATTTGCATCATCACCAATCACAGCGACTAAATGGAAAAGAACGCATGATTTTGGGACGCATTGTTAAAGCTTTATCTTGACACAGTGCCTTTAAAAGGCTCCACTTATCAGCTTTTCTCCTAGCGTTTAAAATACCAGATGCGTAGAACAAACATTTATGTATCTAAGCATCGTTCTTCATTACATCAAACAGGCACTTAAACAATCAGGGCCCACTAAGGGATGTCGACCAATCAACATTCAGCAAAGACATGACCAAACACATATCCGTTTTTAGACGCGTGTTGCTTGTGCTGCTTTGTTGACACTCTGCTCTGCCAGCACCCTGATCCTCTGAAGGCCTCGAACCATCTTCAAGTTACGACACAGCTGTTTCTGCACCAACAAACAAACC